>ONZH01010856.1:0-86708 GCA_900303285.1 Rhinella marina | reverse complement strand
TGCCCCTTCACAGTAAAAATCCCCATTGTTCCCCCTTTATAGTAATAATGCCCACTGTGCCCCCTTTATAGCATACCTCACAACTTTGTAAAGAGACAAAGAGGGACATCTTGTCGCTGCAAATTTTTTCAGCACTAGTCCACACCCCTAACTCCACCCACTATAAGCTAATCACCCAGTCCCCTTACTGTACGGGGATAATAAACACAGTGATGTCACCGTACAGGGATAATAAATACAGTGATGTCACAGTACAGGGATAATAAGCACAGTGATGTCACAGTACAGGGATAAATAACACAGTGATGTCACATACAGGGATAATAAACACAGTGATGTCACAGTACAGGATAATAAACACAGTGATGTCACAGTACAGGGATAATAAACACAGTGCAGTCCCCTCACAGAAAGTTAAAAAAAAATAAAAAACCTTATACTTACCTTTTTTTCTAGCTGCAGAATCACCAGCAGGAGATCTTCTTCTCTTGTCTAGAGGGGGCGGAGCCTATGCTGACTGACGGCTGGCAACGCCCTGCCGACATGAGGCAGAAGGTACGGGAGAGAGCTGGGGGGGGTGGCAAGGTGGGGGGACTCGGAGGATGAAAGAAGGATGAAAGAAGTAGGTATATACACTCACCGGCCACTTTATTAGGTACACCATGCTAGTAACGGGGGACCCCCTTTTGCCTTCAGAACTGCCTCAATTCTTCGTGGCATAGATTCAACAAGGTGCTGGAAGCATTCCTCAGAGATTTTGGTCCATATTGACATGATGGCATCCACACAGTTGCCGCAGATTTGTTGGCTGCACATCCATGATGCGGAATCTCCCGTTCCACCACATCCCAAAGATGCTCTATTGGATTGAGATCTGGTGACTGTGGAGGCCATTTGAGTACAGTGAACTCATTGTCATGTTCAAGAAACCAGTCTGAGATGATTCCAGCTTTATGACATGGCGCATTATCCTGCTGAAAGTAGCCATCAGATGTTGGGTAACATTGTGGTCATAAAGGGATGGACATGGTCAGCAACAATACTCAGGTAGGCTGTGGCGTTGCAACGATGCTCAATTGGTACCAAGGGGCCCAAAGAGTGCCAAGAAAATATTCCCCACACCATGACACACCACCACCAGCTTGAACCGTTGATACAAGGCAGGATGGATCCATGCTTTCATGTTGTTGTCGCCAAATTCTGACCCTACCATCCGAATGTCGCAGCAGAAATCGAGACTCATCAGACCAGGCAACATTTTTTCCAATCTTCTACTGTCCAATTTCGATGAGCTTGTGCAAATTGTAGCCTCAGTTTCCTGTTCTTAGCTGAAAGGAGTGGCACCCGGTGTTGGTCTTCTGCTGCTGTAGCCCATCTGCCTCAAAGTTCGACGTACTGTGCGTTCAGAGATGCTCTTCTGCCTACCTTGGTTGTAACGGGTGGCAATTTGAGTCACTGTTGCCTTTCTATCAGCTCGAACCAGTCTGCCCATTCTCCTCTGACCTCTGGCATCAACAAGGCATTTCCGCCCACAGAACTGCCGCTCACTGGATGTTTTTTCTTTTTCGGACCATTCTCTGTAAACCCTAGAGATGGTTGTGCGTGAAAATCCCAGTAGATCAGCAGTTTCTGAAATACTCAGACCAGCCCTTCTGGCACCAACAACCATGCCACGTTCAAAGGCACTCAAATCACCTTTCTTCCCCATACTGATGCTCGGTTTGAACTGCAGGAGATTGTCTTGACCATGTCTACATGCCTAAATGCACTGAGTTGCCGCCATGTGATTGGCTGATTAGAAATTAAGTGTTAACGAGCAGTTGGACAGGTGTACCTAATAAAGTGGCCGGTGAGTGTATATATATATATATATATATATATATATGATATACTATATATCTGTACAGAGTGCATCTATTATACCTTGTACCTCACATATCAGTACACTGCTGTATATACTATATATCTATACACACTGCATCTACTATACTTTTATAATACATGAGGTATATACAGATATATAGTATATACAGCAGTGTACTGATATGTGAGGTATGAGGTATAATGTAGTGTGTACAGATATATAGTATATACAGCAGTGTACTGATATGTCAGATACGGCGTGTATTAGATGTAGTGTGTACTGATGTGTGAGGTATAATAGATGCAGTGTGTACAGATATATAGTATATACAGCAGTGTACTGACATGGGAGGTGTGATGTATAAATTACACCTTGTATCTCACATGAGTACACTGCTTTGTATACTATATACCTGTACACACTGCATGTGCTATACCTCGTACCTCACATGAGTACACTGCTGTATATACCATATATTTGTACACACTACATTATACCTCATACCTCATATATCAGTACACTGCTGCATATACTATATATCTGTACACACTGACAGGTATAAGGTATAAATGACAGCTTTTACCTCACATATCAGTACACTGCTGTATATACTATATATCTACACACTACATCTATTATACCTCACATACCAGTACACTGCTGTATATACTATATACGTTTACCCACTGCATCTATTATACCTTGTACCTGACGTATCAGTACTCTGTATGTATACTATGTGTCAGGTATGAGGTATAAAAGATTCTGTGTGTACAGATATATGTGGACGGTCATATATTATGGTTACTGTGAGGTACGTGAGGTATTGGGGGTTGTAGTTAAGGTTCCAGTCAGTTTTAGGGATAGGATTAGCATTAGTGTTAGTATATTAGGGCCAGTATTGGGGTTAGGGGCCAGTATTGGGGTTAGGGGCTAGTATTAGCATAAAGCTACATTTAGACGACCGAAAGTGTTTAGCAGTCCACAAATTGTGGATCTGCAAAACACATTTTGCAGAACGCACAGTGCCAGCCCTATATAGAAATGCTTATTTTTGCGGACAAGAATACAACATATGCTTTATATTTTTTGTGGGGCCACGGAATGGAACTACGGATGTGGACAGTACATGGTGTGTGAGTCTGCATCTTTTGCGCCCCTATTGAATTGAATGGGTCTGCACTCAATCCGCAAAACTGTGGAACGGATGCAGACCCAGAAATATGGTCATCTGAATGCACCCTTAGGGCCAGTATTGGGGTTAGAGGCAACATTAGGGTACATTGATATGATCATATTTCCATTAACTTCAATAGGGCTGCAAATCCGTAGTTCCGCTCCACAGCCCTTCAAAAAAGATAGAGCATACCCTATTCTTGACCGCAATTGCAGACAAGAACAGGCATTTTTATCTTAGGGCTGGGCATGTGCGTTTCACAAAATGTGGAATGCACATGGCCAGTATCCGTGTTTTGTGGAGCCGCAATTGTGGACCGCAAAACAAATATGGTCATGTAAATGAGAAAGTATTATGGGTCAGTACAGTACATTAGGGTTAGCGGTCAATATTAGGGTTAGGGACAGTATTAGAGTTCAGTATTAGGGTTAGGGGGTCCACGGTTAGAGGTCAGTACTAGGGTTAGGGATAGGGCAGGGCCAGTATAAGGGGGGGAGGGTGAGACAGGGCCAGTATTTGGGGGGTGAGGCAGGGCCAGTATTTGGGGTCGATACTAGGGGGTCAGGGGCCAGTATCAGGGTTAGGGGTCCAAGGTTAGAGGTCAGTAACAGAGTAGGGGTCAGGGGCCAGTACTAGGGTTAGGAGTCAGGCAGTTCCAGTATTAGGGGGTCAGGGGCCTGTATTATACTGTATACTATACAGCATGGTGTACGTATTATACTGTATACTATACAGCATGGTGTACGGATTATACTGTATACTATACAGCATGGTGAACGGATTATACTGTATACTATACAGCATGGTGTACGTATTATACTGTATACTATACAGCATGGTGTACGTATTATACTGTATACTATACAGCATGGTGTACGTATTATACTGTATACTATACGGCATGGTGTATGGATTATACTGTATGCTATACGGCATGGTGTATGGATTATACTGTACATCATACAGCATGGAGCATGGATTATACTGTATATTATACAGCATGGTGTACGGATTATACTGTATATTATACAGCATGGAGTACGGATTATACTGTGTATTATACAGCATGGAGTACGGATTCTACTGTATATTATACAGCATGGTGTACGGATTCTACTGTATACTATACAGCATGGTGTACGGATTCTACTGTATACTATACAGCATGGTGTACGGATTATACTGTATACTATACAACATGGCGTATGGATTATACTGTGTATTATACAGCATAGTGTATGGATTATACTGTACATTGTATAGCATGGTACAGGGATTATAATATATACTGTACAACAAATGCATGGCTGTTACACCATGCTGGACAATATAACCCCTGCGCCACACTGTACAATATACAGTATATACACAGTAGAGGTATAATATATATTGTCTGGCACAGTGTATGCATATACCCACACACATACATACACAGACATACATATACCCACACACATACATACACACACACACACACATACATACATACATGAAACACATAAATACTTACTGTTACTTGTCCCTTGTCCTGACGCCACTCTTCTTTCCCCTCTTGCCGCGCTGCACAGGTCCTTCCCTGTCCAGGAACAGCAGCGCAGCATGAGGGAGGAGGCGGGGCCAGCTGGGAGCGCACAGGAGCCCTCTCAGTACATTAGGGGGCGGGGCCTAAAGGTTGCAGCGGTGAGCGGGCCAGGAGAGGCCCGGAGCGCAGGGACGCATCTTAATGATGCAGAGTAGGGGGCGGGGCCTCCGTGCGCTTGGGGCCCCCCTGTGCCGCGGGTCCCATAGCAGTGGCGTTGTCTGCCTATATGTGCGGTACGCCACTGCTTCCTAATGTGATTATAATGGGGGCAATCCGGCCTGTGCCCCCCCAGGAGGCTGGGCCCCGGGCGGTTGCCCAGATTGCCCTCATTATAATCCGCCTATGAGAGGGTGGGTCTTTCCTGCAGGACAAGGCCCTTTTCCTCCATGGGCCCCATAGTTGCTGCATGGTCTGTCTCTATTAGAGGTATGCCACTGCTTGGGCAAATCCCATGGGATGGATGGCATCCTAATGGAAATTTATGTGCAGTATAGGCAAGTATTGGGACCTAGATTATTGTGGGCAATGAATAATCAATATAAGGAAGAAAGATTGTCTGAAATAATGTCTGAAGCAATGACAACAGTTAAAAAACAGATATTATGAGGTGGCTCTCACTCAACAGTTTAGGATAAAGTAGAGGTGCAGTACCTCAAAAAACAGGTCACCCAAAAAACCTGTAAAAATCAATAGTTCAAATAATTTCAACGGGTACGCACTCTCTTGACTGGATATATTAAACACATTTAATAAGACATATAATCAAAACATTATGAACATACAAAAATATATAAAAATAACAATATATAAAAACTACTTCATTATTAAGATCGGTGGATACTAACTAGTATGGATAAACCTATTGGATAAACATATATTGGTATGTTTTCCCCATAACGTTGCTATAAAGAGTGTAGGTTCCTCCGTGCTGATATGTATAAATCAGAATTAGCAGTCTCTTTATGTGGAACACGCCGGCAGTAATATGTCCTCAATACAATAGATCTCCACCAGAATGGATCCGACCACCAAATAGAGCTTGTGCTTTCAAATGCTGGCGTTCTATCAATAGTCTTTTCAGAGAGCTTTCTTTTAATATATAGGGGAGCATACAGTCCCCGAGGAATAGAAGGAATGTTGAAAGCCGGTACCGGGCTTTAGTGGAATAGGAAAATCTGGATTCCATCCAAGGACTGAGCACAGGAAACAACAGCTTCAAACAAATCACTGCGATAGACGCCACACGTGGAGTTCCGGACACGGTGGTGAGTCTGTAGCGCATGTGAATACAGAGAGTGCGGGGAAATAAAGGATATAGGGTAAGTGCACAGACCCCTTCTATTCCTCGGAGACTGTATGCTCCCCTATATATTAAAAGAAAGCTCTCTGAAAAGACTATTGATAGAACGCCAGCATTTGAAAGCACAAGCTCTATTTGGTGGTCGGATCCATTCTGGTGGAGATCTATTGTATTGAGGACATATTACTGCCGGCGTGTTCCACATAAAGAGACTGCTAATTCTGATTTATACATATCAGCACGGAGGAACCTACACTCTTTATAGCAACGTTATGGGGAAAACATACCAATATATGTTTATCCAATAGGTTTATCCATACTAGTTAGTATCCACCGATCTTAATAATGAAGTAGTTTTTATATATTGTTATTTTTATATATTTTTGTATGTTCACAATGTTTTGATTATATGTCTTATTAAATGTGTTTAATATATCCAGTCAAGAGAGTGCGTACCCGTTGAAATTATTTGAACCAATGACAACAGTTATTTTGAAATCAGACAAGGATCCCCTAATTAAGGAATCATATACACCAATATATCTGATAATTAATGATATTAAGTTATAGGCAAATATTCTAGCCACAAGGTTAAATAAGGTTATACATTTACTGTCACATAGTGATTAATGTGGATTTATTTCCATGGTTACAGACCACCCTGCAATCCAGCATGATGGTCGTGCTTGAACACTATAGGAAAAAGCACCTGCCTATTAGTGCTCCTGTGGTTTTGGCTACCCAAGAGGTCAGCACTTTTTCCTATAGTGTGCAAGCATGGCCACCGCTGCTGGATTGCAGAGCGGTCTTAACCATGGAAACAAGCAGTGTATAATGTGATAGAAAATTGAATCAAGCCAGAAAAGGAGGCAATATGAACAACCACAATACGTTAGTAAGTGCAGGCTCGGACTGGCCCACAGGGGTACAGGTGAATCCCCGGGTGGGCCCCTAGTCTCCCACCCCCTTCACAAATGGCACATAACACAGTAGACTTACTGCACTGCATACATATATTCTATGTACAGCACCTCATCCAGCCTATGTTCATATAAAAAACTGGGTAGAATATTTAAGAAACTGATGTACCCAGTATTATTATAGACATGTTCATGTGGCTGAGATGACAGGGGTGCACCTAGCCTTTCTGCTGCCTGAGGCGAAAACTGAAACCCCTTTGCCACAATGAAAGCGCTCATTGCCTATGGCTCTTCTGCTGCCCCTTCCTGGTGCTGCCTGAGGCGATCGCCTCACCTGGCCTCATTGGTGGTGCACCCCTGTGAGATGACTTATAGGTACAGAGGCATGGCAGCCAGTGTCCTCCTTTCCCAGAGACCTGCCTTCTCAAACTTGTTGCAGCGTCCTCCATAATCAATCATCTTGGAGTGTCTTGCTGCTATGTGAGTAGGTAAATTTTGGCAGTAGCCGTATGGTCAGCCCCCAAAAATGAATTTTACTGGTGAGCCCTAGACAGCCCAGTCCAACACTGAGTAAGTACCTCGTATTAACTTCCTCTACATGATAAATGCAACTTACTGAAGTGAGACAACTTCAGATAATATCAGATAACGTCAGATAATCTGAGGAGATTGCACATGAACCTTCAAGTGGAGCCATCTAACCCACGGGCAGTGGCGTACCGCCCATATAGGCAGACCACGCCACTACTATGGGGCCCGCGGCACAGGAGGGGCCCGGAGCGCATGGGAGGCCCCGCCCCCCATGCTGCATCATTAAGATGCGTCCCATCCCTGCGCTCCGGGCCCCTCCTGGCCCGCACACCTCCGCTCACCGCTGCAACCCGGACGTTCCTGTGCGCTCCCAGCTGGCCCCGCCTCCTCCCTCATGCCGCGGCAAAAGAGGGGAAAGAAGAAGACCAAGGCCCAGCCCCCTCCAGAGTGGCATCAGGACAAGGGACAAGTAACTGTAAGTTTTTATGTGTTATGTGTGTGTATGTATGTGTGTATGTATGTATGTGTGTGTATGCATGTGTGCATGTATGTGTGTGGGTATATGCATACACTGTGCCAGACAATATATATTATACCTCTACTGTGTATATACTGTATATTGTACAGCGTGGCGCAGGGGTTATATTGTCCGGCATGGTGTAACCACCGCGCATTTGTTTTACAGTATATATTATAATCCCTACACCATACTGTATAATATACAGTATAATCCATACACCATACTGTATAATATACAGTATAATCCGTACACCATGCTGTATAGTATACAGTTTAATCCGTACACCACGCTGTATAGTATACAGTATAATCCGTACACCATGCTGTATAGTATACAGTCTAATCCGTACTCCATGCTGTATAGTATACAGTTTAATCCGTACACTATGCTGTATAGTATACAGTATAATCCGTACACCATGCTGTATAATATACAGTATAATCCGTACACATGCTGTATAATATACAGTATAATCCCTATACCATGCTGTATAATATTCAGTGTAATCCCTATACCATGCTGTATAGTATACAGTATAATCCGTACACCATGCTGTATAGTATACAGTATAATCCGTACTCCATGCTGTATAGTATACAGTATAATCTATACTCCATGCTGCATAGTATACAGTATAATCTGTACACCATGCTGTATAGTATACAGTATAATCCGTACACTATGCTGTATAGTATACAGTATAATCCGTACACCATTCTGTATAATATACAGTATAATCCGTACACCATGCCATATAATACACAGTATAATCCGTACACCATGCTGTATAATATACAGTATAATCCGTACACCATGCTGTATAGTATACAGTATAATCCGTACACCATGCTGTATAATATACAGTATAATCCATCCTTGTGGCTGCCCCCATTCAGTATAACGTCTCCTTAATTAAAAAAAAAAATCAGTAGCTCATTTATACATTTGTTTATTGGCAAATGGGGGTGTGGAATGGGAGGAGCCAGGGCAGCATGTGGGATGGGCCGGGGTAGTGGGCGGAGTTAGGGGCCCCATTCAGATTCTTGCTGTGGGGCCCAATGATTTCTATGTACGCCCCTGCCCACGGGAAAGGGCAGTTTTAGCTTTTGATGCCTCAAAAGCATTTGATACTGCTGAATGGCCATTTCTGTGGGAAGTGATGAGGAAAATAGGATTTGGCCCTAATTTTTACTAGTTGATGCATTGTGGACCAAAAGCTTGAGTCTGGATAAATGGGCAAGTATCAGAGGATTTTGTAATCCAGCGAGGTATTAGGCCGGGATGCCTGTTGTCCCTATTACTTACTGAGTTGATAATGGGACCATTGGCTGCTATAATTAGGTCGCATTAGAAGATAGTAGGCTTTGAGTATAAAGTAGTAACAGAAAAAATATCATTATACGTCAACAATGCTATGATTTTTTTAGCGAGTTATGGAACAGGTTAGGAATTCTGAGCTGCACATTAGTTAGGAATACTGAGCACTATGTAGTTTTTTTTTCCTTTTGCCCTCTTTCACCATGGTGCTGGCTTTGTCTTTCACATTACTGCACATTTGAGTGTGCAGTACACTATTTCTGGTCTGTCCTCTATTAAAATGATTGGAACTGTAGACCATAATTGGACATTATTTATTTTATTGAATTCTATATGGTCTAGGAAAAATATTTTATTTTAAGCAATAAACGTTCTACAACATGGTTGATGTAATAGCGACAGTATACATATCTAAAGACACGGATACCTAGCAAAATAGATGCAAAGCCTATGTTATTTCAGCTAGAACTTATAGAGATCTTATATTGTATTGACAGTATGACAATATTACTGCTAGAAAGTAAGATCAAATTATTTGCCCTTTTATCATTTAATGAAAAATCTCATAAACTAATGATGTTTTCCTTACACATTCTATCCAAAATGTTATATACAGTACACATGCACACATACAAAGACGGTAACAATGTTAAATTTAAGAGAAAGAAATCCCTTATTGCTAATTTTACTACCATATAAAGCTTAATAGAGCCATTGGGTATAAGCTAAATGGGTTGCTAGAGCATGATTTAGCTTTAGGAATGCTAATTGAACACATATATTGTTACAGAGATCTGTACCACAAAGTTCCAGAGGAAGGATGCAAAATAATAATTATGGACATAATTCATTTTTAATTTTTCAGAAAATTCTGCAGTGTTCCAACACAAACAAGAAGAGCTGTCTGCATGTTAGAACTATGACACAATATTGTACTGTAGCTGCGACACTTCACAAGTTCATTTCCATAGTGAATAATTAAAATGTTGTAATCAAATTATTAAAATCCATAATAGGATGCAATATCCTTTCAGTACCAAGGTGAAAATTTACCGCTCATTACAATGTGTCAGGGAAGGTAAAAAGCTTTTAGGTTGGTTTATACGTTGAAAAAAAAAAAGGATTGAGGAACAAGACATGCATTTTTACTTCAATTTTAGCTTTTCTTCAGCTTTTCTAGTGAATGTGTTTCACTTGTAAGAACTTCATAGTTAGAGATGAGCGAGCATACTCGTCCGAGCTTGGTGCTCGTTCGAGTATTAGGGTACTCGTAAGTGCTCGCTGCTCGGACGAGTATCTCGCCATGCTCGAGGAAATGGCAACTTCCGCATTGTGCATTTTTGGCGCCTATAAACTAAGCCAATCACAAGCCAGGAGACTCTGCAGTACACCCAGCATCACATGGGGCCCTTACATGTCGATAGCAGGGGTTGGCTGGCCTGATCAGGTGACCCTGGAATATACTAGTGACTGGCCGCGGTGCTCGGCTCAGATGCTGTCTGGATGTCGTTAGGGATAGAGCTGCTGCGTTTCAGGGAGAGTGTTAGGGCCTGCATTTAGTTCTTTGTTAGGCAGGAGTGATCTCACAAGAACCCAACAGCCCTTCTAAGGGCTACAAGAAATTTTTTTTTTTGTCTCCTGGCTTGGCTGGCTGGCACTAGTAGTGCAGCTATCGCCAAATATAACCCTTTTTTTATTGTTATATCTCAGTGATACAAATCCATTTCATACAGCAGTGTGGAACCATTCTGTGTGTCACAGTTCAGCTGTCCACTCACTACAATCCGTATTTTCTGTCCAGGTGACACATTCTGTACGTCATATAATTAAACAAGGTCTTTTGCTCTCACTCATACAGCTAGATCACAAAAATCTCTGTGCGATATAGTACAGCAGGCCAATTTATTTTATTTTTTTTATATAATACACTTATATACAGAAAATGTTGAACCCCAGGGCTAAGGGTCGAGGACGAGGGCGTGGGCATTCAATTACTGCAGGGGGCAGAGGCCGTGGTCCTGGGCAGGGTGAGACAGTACCTGCTGATGAGGGAGCAGGGGAACGCCGCAGAGCTACACTCCCTAGCTTCATGTCTCAACTTACAGGGACACGTGGAACAGCTGATGTCGTGGATTGCGGACAATGCTTCAAGTAATTTGTCCACCAGTCAGTCTTCCACGCAGTCCTCCCACGTTACCCAAGGGAGCACTCCTCTGGCTCCTCCACCTCAACCTCCTTCCCCCCAGTCTGCCCCCTCCCAGGAAAATTTGGAATGCGATCCGGCATACTCTCAGGAACTGTTTTCTGGACCCTTCCCAGAGTCACAAACCACTTCTCAGGTTGCTGCTGACCTCGTTCCCGATGCCCAAGTTTTCCAACTGTCGCACTCTGTGGGTGATGATGATGATGATGACAATGTTGAGTTAGTGGAAGAAGTTTGTAAAGAGGTGTCGGACGATGAGGAGACACAGTTGTCAGAAGGTGGTGAAGTTGTTGTCAGGGCAGGAAGTCCGAGGGGGGAGCAGACTGAGGAATCGGAGGATGACGAGGTGACTGACCCAAGCTGGGTTGATAAGCCGAGTGAAGACAGTGCTTCTGAGGTGGAGGCGAGTGCTGCACCAGAACAGGTTGTAAGAGGCAGTGGTGTGGCCAGAGGGAGAAGCAGGGCCAGAGCTGGTGCATCAGCAGCAACTGTTTCACGTAGTGAAGCTCCCGTGGCGAGGCCTAGATGTTCGCAAGTCTGGAGGTTCTTTAAAGAAAGTGAGGATGACCGACGGACTGTGGTGTGCAACCTGTGCCACACCAGGATCAGCAGGGGTGCCACCACTACTAGCCTAACCACCACCAGCATGCACAGGCATATGAGTGCTAAACACCCCACTCAATGGAACCAAGGCCGTTCACCACCTCCTGCGGGTCACACCACTGCTCCTTCTCCTGTGTCACTCGCTGCCTCTGCTAGTCAACCCCCTGCATCACTCGCTGCCTCTGCTAGTCAACCCCCTGCCCAGGACCCCGGCACGAGCGCCTCCCGCCGGAAAACCACACCTTCGCCTCCACGATTCTCCACAGTGTCCACCAACGTGTCCCAGCGCAGCGTTCAGCTGGAGCGCAAGAGGAAATACAGTTCCACCCACCCACATGCCGAAGCCCTCAACGTCCACATCTCCAAATTGCTGAGCCTGGAGAAGCTGCCCTATAGGCTGGTAGAGACCGAGGCCTTTCGCAATCTCATGGCGGTGGCTGCCCCTCGGTATTCGGTCCCCAGCCGCCACTATTTTTCCCAATGTGCCGTCCCAGCCCTACACCAGCACGTGTCAGAGAACATCATCCGTGCCCTGACCAACGCTGTTTCTGAGAAGGTCCACCTAACCACGGACATGTGAACAAGTGCTGCCGGGCAGGGACACTATATCTCACTGACGGCACATTGGGTTAACTTGGTGGAGGCTGGGACCGAGACTGACCCTGGGGCCGCTCATGTACTGCCCACACCGAGGATTGCGGGGCCTACCTCAGTCACTGTCTCTCAGACGTACTATGCCTCCTCCTCCGACCCCTCCTCCTCCACCGAATTACCATCCGTGGGCACGGCGCCTTCAGTCGGTAGCTCTAGGCGCAGCAGCAGTGCCGTGGGTAAGCGCCAGCAGGCGGTGCTCAAACTGCGGAGCTTAGGTGACAAAAGGCACACCGCCCAAGAGCTGTTACAGGGCATCACGGCGCAGACCGATCTGTGGCTTGCACCGCTGAACCTCAAGCCAGGCATGGTTGTGTGTCACAACGGGCGTAACCTAGTGGCGGCTCTGCAACTCGGCAGACTGACACATGTGCCATGCCTGGCCCACGTGTTCAATCTAATTGTTCAGCGGTTCCTCAAGACATACCCCAATCTGTCTGATTTGCTCACCAAGGTGCGCCGCATCGAGCACAGATGCTGCCACTCTCAGGGCAGCGCCGCCTACAACTGCCCGCTCACCGACTGTTGTGCGACGTTCCCACAAGATGGAATTCGACATTAAACATGTTATCCAGAGTTTACCAGCAGCGCAGAGAGATTGTAGACTGCCAGATGTCAACTTCCACCAGAACTGGTAGTCAGGTCAGTCAGATTCCTCAAGTCTACAATGAGGAGTGGACGTGGATGTCTAATATTTGCCAGGTGTTGAGCAACTTTGAGGAGTCAACACAGATGGTCAGCGGCGATGCCGCCATTATCAGCCTCACCATCCCACTGCTTTGCCTGTTGAAAAACTCACTGCTCAGCATCAAGTCGGATGCTTTGCACTTGTCACAAGAGACGGTGGAGGAAGATACGTCGCTTGATAGCCAGAGCACCCTCTGGTCTTTTTCTCAGCGAGTATCGGAGGAGGGGGATGAGGATGAGGAGGAAGAGGAGGAGAATGTCTGCGAGACAGAAGAGGGTACCAGTGCTCAGTCCTTCTTAACTCTGGAGCGTGTATGGGCTGAAGAGGAGGAGGAGGAGGAAATGGAGAGTCAGGCCAGTGAGGAGAGGGAATTCTTATGTGTTGGGTCTCTGGCGCACATGGCAGACTTCATGTTAGGCTGCCTATCCTGTGACCCTCGTGTTAGAAGCATTTCTTCAAACACCGATTACTGGGTGTTCACTCTCCTGGACCCACGGTACAAGCAGAACCTTTCCACTCTCATCCCTGCAGAGGAAAGGAGTCTGAGAGTGAATAGATATCAACAGGCCCTGGTGCACAAGCTGAAACAATCCTTCCCATTTGACGCCGCTAGCGGCAGAGGGTATGGTTCTGTGGGCCAAGTAGCGGGGGAGAGGAGGCGAGCAGGCAGCTTGTCCAGCACTGGCAGGGGAACGCTCTCCAAGGCCTTTGCCAGTGTTATGTCACCCCACCAAGACACTGTCACCTGTCCCCAGTCTAGGCAGAGTAGGGGGGAGCTGTACAGAAAGATGGTGAGGGAGTACCTAGCTGACAATACCAACGTCTGTAGCGATCACTCTGCTCCATACAACTACTGGGTTTCAAAGCTGGACACGTGGCCTGAACTGGCGCTGTACGCCTTGGAGGTGCTGGCCTGCCCTGCCGCTAGCGTGCTGTCAGAGCAGGTATTCAGTGCAGCCGGTGGCGTCATCACCGATAAGCGTACACGCCTGTCAACTGACAGCGCTGACAGGCTGACGCTTATTAAAATGAACAAAGCCTGGATTTCACCGGAATTCAAATCTCCTCCGGGGGAAAGCAGCTAAAGATTTAAATAACTTATGTATCCGATTCCTCTTCTCTACTCCTCCTACTCCTCCTCCTCCTTGTCGTCTTTGCCTAACGCTGACCAAAAAAACGCATTTTTTTAGAGGTCCAACTGGCACTCTTTTACCACAATTTTTCAGGAGGGCCCCCTACAGGTCCTCTCTTCAAACAATTTTTCCGGAGGTCAACCTACAGGCCCTCTCTCTAAATAATTTTTCTGGAGGTCCACCTACAGGCCCTCTCTCCAAACAATTTTTCCAGAGGTCCACCTACAGGCCCTATCTCCAAACTATTTTTCCAGAGGTCCACCTACAGGCCCTCTCTCCAAACAATTTTTCTGAAGGTCCACCTACAGGCCCTCTCTCTAAATAATTTTTCCGGAGGTCCACTTATAGGCCCTCTCTTTAAACAATTTTTCCAGAGGTCCACCTACAGGTCCTCTCTCCAAACAATTTTTCCCGAGGTCCACCTACAGGCCCTCTCTCCAAACAATTTTTCCAGAGGTCCACCTACAGGCCCTCTCTCTAAACAATTTTTCCGGAGGTCCACCTACAGGCCCTCTCTCCAAACAATTTTTCCGGAGGTCCATCTACAGGCCCTCTCTCCAAACAATTTTTCCAGAGGTCCACCTACAGGCCCTCTCTCCAAACAATTTACGTAATTTTCCTATCTTTCTCTCTCTCCAAACTATTTTTCCGGATAGCTGCCATATACGGTATTAAACTGAGAAAAATACATAGAACACATGCCACACTTGATCGAGCTCATAGTTTACAACTGTACCGGTTGATGCTAAATTTTTAAGTTGGGGTCCTGCGTCGTCATTCGAACTCCATCCGGCTGTTGTCACCACCACACACGCTAGCCCAGGGGGCACTCCTCTGGCTCTTCCAGCTCAACCTCCTTCCCCCCACCTACAGGCCCTCTCTCCAAGCAATTTACGTCTTTTTCCTATCTTTCTCTCTCTCCAAACTATTTTTCCGGATAGGTGCCATATACGGTATTAAACTGAGTAGTATACATAGAACACATACCACACTTGATCAATCTCATAATTGACAATTGTACCGGTTGATGCTAAATTTTTAAGTTGGGGTCCTGCGTCGTCATTCGAACTCCATCCGGCTGTTGTCACCACCACACACACTAGCCCAGGGGGCAGTCCTCTGGCTCTTCCAGCTCAACCTCCTTCCCCTCAGCCTGCCCCCCACCTACAGGCCCTCTCTCCAAACAATTTACCCGGGTAGGGGACGTATTAGATATTCTACTGATTTTTTTTTGGTTCTTCTTTTAATTGCCTCCTGCGATAGATGTGAATCGAACCCGGGTCAACTGCTTGGGAAACAGCAATGCTCACCACTTTACCACCAACAGCCACAGCAACTGATAAGAACAGATACTAAACTTGATGTCAGCCAACATTTCGACAATCGATAACCCGAAACGGGTCCGCTGTCGAGCCCGGCGTTAGGCCACCCTGAACATTTCACATACTCTGACCGAGTCTGACCCTGGGGCCGCTCATGTACTGCCCACTTGAAGGATGCTTCACCTCCTGCTACCTCAGTCTAACTCGGTCACTCTGTTGTCACCGCCATGCTGCGTCTGGCTAAATTTTTGGGTGGCTCACCTGCTACCTAATGTAACTTGGTCACTTGTTGGTGTCACCACCATGCTGTGTCAGGCTTATGCCTGCATCGTGTGGCTGGGGATAGGAGAGCAGTGCCAGCATGGGCATGGGTGATGGACCTTCGTTGCACCTAGTTGGGTGCTTCCCTATATATTCCCACCATGCCAGCCATGGGTTGTACATTAATAACAGGGAAAACAAATAAAATATTTTACAGAAGGGTCAACTACAGACACTCCTAAACAATTTTACATGAGGGAGTGTCTCCCCGTCTGCCATCGTGTTCGGTCAGGCTGTCAGTAGGTACACCACCTCTGTCATCCGCAGAAGCGGCCACTATGATGAAGGCCACGGCGAGAACATCCCCTTTTCAATTGAGAGTAAGTGTAGAATTGTAGGAGGATGACACTTTTCTTCCGCAGTGGATTCACCTTACCTTTTATCATTGCCAGACAACAGTTAGTGAAAAAGTAATTGGCAATGATGAAGAAAATGTAACGGTGCAGTGGACTGTCTGTGACGCAAAACCTATATATTCCCACCATGCCAGCCATGGGTTGTACATTAACTAATAACAGGGAAAACAAATAAAGTATTTTACAGAAGGGTCAACTACAGACACTCCTAAACAATTTTTTAGGAGGGTCAAGTTCGGACACTCCAAAACAAATTTTTTGGAGGCTCGCCTACAGACATTTGACTGCTACCTCAATCTAACTTGGTCACTTGTTGGTGTCACTACGCTGTCACCATGATGTGTCAGGCTTATGCCTGCGTCATGGGGAGGGGGATAGCACAGCAGTGCCAGCATGAGCAGTGGTGTCACCTGCAGGCGGTGATGGACCTTCGTTGCACCTAGTTGGGTGCTTCCCTAACATGTGATGGGTATTTGCCTCACCTTTCTTGGTCTGGGTGAGCACAATTGCCATGAGGGTAACCACCAGGCTGTTGCCTGAAAATTTGGGGTAATGGTGGGATTAGGCAGCCTCAGAGGCATCCATGCATGCTGCCCCTGCTGTTTCCTGTCCATTTCCGTGGTGTTTCCATCATTTTCTGAGGTTTCCAGGTTTTCACCCAGCCTTCCCTAGGCAGAGCCTTGGTCCCCCGCAAAAATGCTCGAGTCTCCCATTGACTTCAATGGGGTTCGTTATTCGAAACGAGCACCAGCACCCGAGCATCGGGAAAAGTTTGACTCGAATAACGAGCACCCAAGCATTTTAGTGCTCGCTCATCTCTAGTCGCTACCCCTTCCCTTCACCTGCATTCCTTGGTGATAGTGTAAACTGTAATTTTTTTTTTTTTAGCATAGTGTCAAAACATGACTGTTAAACATTTTTATAATATACTTTTTTAGGGAAATGTGCTTCATTTCACCAGACAATTGGGTGTAAAGAGTCTCTTTAGTAATACTGTAACTGGGCACTGCTAAGGAGAGTCAGTCTTCAGTGTCTACTGAACACTGCAGATGACTATGAGGAGTTTTCAACCTGCTTCTTATCTCACTGCCTGTCTGTATGTGCCCTCTCTAACTGTCTCCCTGCCAATCTTACTTGCTTGTCCTTATTAACAACTGCATCAAAAACTGCCTCAGAAAATCTAATCAAAGCCAGAACGTGTATGGGCAGTATCTCTATGCAGTGGCTGTCTACTGTGGCTAATAGAGGGAATGTTGCACTAGGGACGCCTCTCTCTCACCCTGTAGATAGTCTTTCTGTAATGCTACTGACTATTTAATCAGAGGAACATCATTTGAATGTTAGGTGATTGCTTTAAAACAACCATTTGTTAACTGCTAAAACTATCATGCTGCAACAACATATCTATGTGTCACATTGTAATTGTGGGATTTTTGGATTTTACCCCCAGGGTTGAAAGCATGTCTTATAAATAAAATCATGAGAGAAGAACTTGAAATTTTATAGATGTTTTCTGAATTTAGCAATCAACTGTCTAAACATTTTCACAAGTCAGCAAACCTTAAATGCTACTTTAAGAACCGCCGTTTAGAAAGCTCAGTATTGATGAGACAATAAATGTAATTATAGTGTTCGAGAATAAAAATCTCCAGAACTGTATCATCGGCAAATCAGATGATTTATGTGTCAATGAGGGTTTCTGCACCTGCCACAACTCTATGGCTGCCAGCAAAAATTCTGGGTACCAGCATGCAAATCAACACAAGTCACAAGACTTGAATCCATTTTAAGGTATATTCCCCTAGAGCATTCATGCTCACATTAAACAGCTTGTACAGCAAAATCTGAGTTAAATGTACATCTATATAATTAGAAAGCACAAAGACAGCTGTTTCAGTCTTTCACGCACATTGAGCTGAAGGTAACTACCTCTGAATTGTGAAGCTGATGCTACAAGACAGAGGTGATTAAAAATCACTAGCGGCTGCAAAGTCTCTACAAGATCACTATTTCTGGGAAAAAAACAAAACAAATGGTATGCTTGCATCACCTGGTTACATCAAAGGTCCTGAAAATTTAGCATTCATGAATCAGGCTGCATTATGCATGATTAGCATATTTCTATGTATAAGATGTGCCTGGAATGCTGATATAGTGTCTACCACTTAGCATCAAATTATTTCAATGAGCTGTGTTTTCCCAACAGATCTTAAAAATGTGCATGTTCAGCACAAACCCACAGGGAAAACTCAACATGAAAATAACTTCAAACATCTATGTTTGCAGTGCTCATTTAATTATCCTTAATTGGCATTCATCGGCCCCCGTTCTATGACTTTGATGCCAGAACAAGAAAGGTGTGTTTTGTGATGCGGCTCCACTATTACAAATACTAAATCTGGAAAATAATAAAACGATAGAACACCTGCTAAGGCCTTTGAGCTATTGTCATAAAAATTCATCATAGTAATGATGATAATCTGTTATGCAATTCACATGGAAATATTTGGTAAGTGGAAAATGATAAACGTTTATAGATTTCAACTTTAATATCAAGCACTGATCTAAAGATCAAGGTAAGACTGAATGTCAGTCATTTGTTAAGGCATCAGAAAAACTTTCCCTGAAAAAGGAACTGGCCTGATGTTAAGATATTGTCAAATCTGATTTACTCTATCCTAATAGACTAAAGTTTCTACTAGCATGTGTAATAGAATCAGAGCAATATAGATGGTACTGTACTGACCTTAAAAGGATTTTCCAGGATCAGAAAAATATGGCTTTTTTCTTCCAAAAACGTGATCACGTCTGTCCATAAGTTGTGTGCGGTATTACAGCTTGGCTCTATTCACTTCAGTGGAGGTGAGAAATAACACCAGACACAACCCATGAGCATGGCTGCTGATCCCCTTTAAATGTTTTTTTTTTTAAGTTCATAAAACAATTATCCAAAGGGGATGGAATGCTATAAAATAACTAGGAAACAATTACTCATCTGATAAATCCCACATTAATCCAGTGCTAGTGCTTCGGTGCATCCTGGAGCCCCATTTTTTCAATTCTGTGCCTAGACATATGGTATAAAGATAATAAATACCCGGCACTTTGCTGTCTTCAATTGCAAATCTCAGTTTCTTTATTGTCGCACATATGCGACAATAAAGAAACTGAGCTTTGCAACTGAAGACAGCAAAGTGCCGGGTATTTATTATCTTTGTTTGTTGGAGGCCTTGGCTAACCATGTGCACTGCTGCAACGTAGACCAGAGTGCCGACCAGATATTACCTATTGTAGACATACGGTATGACTGCTATAGCCAGAGTAGACGGGCACATCAAGTCACCAAGCGGGAGAACTGGAGCGGCAGGAGATTTATCTGCTAGGTAATAGTTTTATTATTTTAATGGTTTTTCCCTCCACCATACTTGGACAATTTCACCTGAACAAAGAGTACCCATTAAAGCCAATTAAGTGGCTGGCTAATTCTTTATTTCATGCACAACAAAAAGTTGCATTGAAGCAGCATACTTGAAGCCATCTATAGAATAAGCCTCATGAATGAGCTACATAGCATCCACCATCTAGAGCCAGAGAACTTGAAGACATGGGAGGGTGCCCCAGGGGTCCTGACCAGTCCTGAAATTATAGCCTATACATTTCTGATGGCAATCTTAACAACAATACCTATTGAAAGCTTTGAGTCTGTTGTTTTTCTATCCTATTTCATACAATAACGAGAAACTCACTGCTCTAATACTTCATATTGTCATTACTGGAATCCTTCCAGATTACATTAAAAATGATACCAGATGCACTGAAAATTTGACAGCAAGCCATCTTTATATAAACAGTAATACACTAGAGATTTTCCTAGCTGCAAAATTACTTTATTACTTTAAGATTAGAGATGAGCAAATCATTCAAAAAATGATTCTCCGAACATTAGCCGAACTTTTCCTAAGATTCGTATATTCAACTAATAGATTCGTTGTATTTGCGTACAAAATATACGTTATTATGTGCTATTAGCGAACATTCGCGCACTAATAATGAATAATAATACGAATCCTCAGCGTACTATTGTCTACGTGATTACGTAATACGCAGGCGTGCACTCCTCAGAGGCAGAGCGAATATTCGAAAATGGCATCCAGGCGATCCTCATTATTTAGCTCTGAAGAGCTGAAATTCCTGATCCGGCTGATGGATAGAGAGGATTACGATGGCACACACCGCCATTCAAACCAGCATAAGAAGGAGGTGATCCAGCAGGTGATCCAAGGCCTGCGCCATCGTTTCCACAGATCCAGCGGAAATGGTCCGATCTGAAATTCAAATGCCCAGAGGGGCTTAATGAGATCCGTGCAGAGATACGGCAGGGTGAGTAACAAAATATTTGATAAGTAAAAACATGTAAAAAAATTAGTGTACTGTATTGTATATATACCAGCAGTCACTGCGAATAATGAAAAAAGTATAGAAGAACAACGTGGTCGTGCATAGTGCACTGCAGTAATTTTGTTTCATGCTAGGCAACGCCTTAACTTAAGTGAAGGTATTCTAGTCATTATTGTTAATGGTGCTGGCCGTTCTCCCGTTTGTGTCAGGCAAATGCATTAGTTCAAAAGAAAGTACCCTTATATGCCCCTTCATAGTTAGCGCTTCCTCCTCCTACACAGACTCAAAGACGTGCCCATGCTGCAGCTACTGTCAGTGGGCGATATCCAAAGTATTCCTACCGCACCATGTTAACAATATAAAGAAAGTTATTGCGACGATAACGTTATCTATTGCCATAAATACCTTTTTAGAAGAAAAAAATATGATATGGCCCCCCTCTCACACACATAATATCTTAATAGTAGTATGTGTTAGTATTAAAAAGAGTCATCATCTAACAATTGTATACATTTTTATGTTGCAGAGCACCGTCAATGACGGCGTCACCACTGTCGAGGCAGGACGGCCCCTGAAGTACCTGGAGCCTCTAGTAAGTATAAAACATATTTAATTTATTTTTCATCCAAGCTACGTGGGAGTGAGTAAGTAACTCAGTAAGAGCACTAGTGGTTAGGAACGTGATCCTCCAGCTCCAAACTATTCCCATGTAGCTACAACTGTTCATTATTGTTGAATGTAAGGCTACTTCTACACTAGCGGCAGCCCGCATCCAGCGAGTGAAGGGTCCCTCCGGATCCGTGCTGCTGCAGGTACACGTGTGGGGCTGGAACTGCGCTCTGGCCCAAATTCACTGTAATGGGGGTGGGCCGCGGATCTGGCTGCAGCATGTTAACCCCTGCTGAGAGGCAGTCGGAGTGAAAATACAACATGTAACTGTTGAATTTTCGCTCCGGCTGCCTCTCAGCAGGGGTTAACGTGCTGAGGCCGGATTCGCGGCCCGCCCCCATTACAGTGAATTTGGGCCGGAGCACGGTTCCGGACCCACACATGTACCTGCGGCAGCGCGGATCCGGAGGGACCCTTCACCCGCCAGATCCAGGCTGCCGCTAGTGTAGAAGTAGCCTTAGGCTATTATTTCATGATTTTTGACAGCTGCTGCACCACAGAGGAGCCGCTCTCACCGTCCTCCACCCCAGCGAGAGAGGACCCCACCTGCCCCTCCAACACCACCAGCCCAGCTACCATAGGTAGAAGGTAGGTAAAAAAAAAGTGTAATGGGTGGACCTTCTGTCTTCAAAATATGAGCTAAATGTATGTTTTATCTTTGTTAGCTCCAACCGACAGGGAGCAGTTTTCCCCTGGACCATGGGAAAACCATGCCATATGGGTGTCCAGTAAGTATTACAAAAGGCTTAGTCAGTACAGAATACATGTCACAGAATAAGTCGCTCCAGTACATTAAAGTTTAGATTTTTTTTGTGGGACAACCACTGTAACGCGATCATACAAACTAAGTACATAACTGTTTCCACCCCTACAGACATCCCCACTGACTTCGAAGTGGAGGCTGGATTACGGCACTTTGACTCCAGGCTCCACGCTGCCTCCCAGCTCATTCATGGCCTGCAGCTGCAAGAGCTGCAGGACATGACGGCCCGACGTCGGCAAAGGCCGGCGTAATCTTATTTTTTTGTTCCTTTCTTTTGTTTATTATATTATTTATTTGTTAAAAAGAAGTTTTTATTTATTACTAAAATATTCTTGAAAAACCTGTGTTTTGAGTATTTTGTTAAACCTTTAACACCTTCCTGATCCTGACATAGTGTGAAGAAGACAGAGTTTTTTTTCCCACGGCCATTTTCCCATATTAATGAACACAGCTGTGTCTGCCGGCCGAAGTATTACTACATTACACACACTCATGTTCACTGATTACAATTGACAGACAGAAAAATAAAAAAGGCTTGGCTTGTTTGGGCAACAAGCATGTACATTCTACCTTAAGATAGGCAGTGAAAATTATATATGAGCTTTTTATGGCTGCCCCGGCCAGTAGTAGTAGGGGACGGGGTATATCAGCATAGAGTGATAGGTAAAATAAATACAACAGACTGCAGTGGTGTATAACAATGTCCGCTAATATAACTTGTACACTTTAAAGGGTTATTCTCATTTTAGACAATGGGGGCATATCGCTAGGATATGCCCCCATTGTCTTATAGGTGCGGGTCCCACCGCTGGGACCCGCACCTATTTCCAGAACGGAGCCCCCGAACTGAATGAGGGCGCACTGCGCATGCGCAGCCTCCCTCCATTCATTTCTATGGGGCCGCCGAAAATAGCCGAGCTGGCTCGACTACTTCCGTCGGCTCCATAGAAATGAATGGGAGCGCACCGCGCATGCACGGCCCGGCTCCCATTCATTTCTATGAGCGGCGCGGGGAGCTGTGCCTATAAGACAATGGGGGCATATCCTAGCGATATGCCCCCATTGTCTAAGATGAGAATACCCCTTTAAATATATATAACACATATATATTTTTTTTTGGAGGGGGGGGGACTAAAGGCTGAGGCTCCAAAACAAATTTAACAATACTAAATAGAACTATTAGTAACGTTAACTAACAACAGCTACTCTCCTACTAAGCGTAGAAAACGGAGGAGGAGGTAGACAACAGCGTTTGGTTTTGAAATAGGGTTTTGGAGACTTCGGGTTCGCACAGCCCATGACATGACACAAGACATTTGGCTGTAAAATTATGGCCCGGCTGACAGCAACAGTGGGAAGACACTCAGACTATTCTGCCCTGCAAGGCCTGATCTAATCACCACCAACATCAGCAAGAGGAGTATGAAATTCGGATGTAATCCAGCCATTATTCATTTTTATAAAGGTATTTTTTTTAACACTGCCCGGTGACAAATTTGTCCTTTTGGGTGTCACCCCCCCCCCAGCGGCACTAAAAACCCTCTCTGACATGACACTTGAGGCTGGGCAAGAAAGAAGCCCTAGTGCATAGTGGGGCAGTTCCGGCCACTGTTGGCCTCAGGGAGGCTGTCTTCTATAACCGCTAGATTATACGGTGGGCTTCGGTTTCTTCTTTTTTTAGAAATGGCAGAAGGGACACCACTAGGAGGGAACACTGAAGCCCGAGAGGTGGCAGAAAATGACGGGGTTTGCTTGAGTGGAATGGTGGAGCAGGACGAGTCTTACCCCTGGCTACATATGGATACTGTATCAGCAAATGACAGCAGATCATCTGGCTGAGACTGAGATGAGCGTACCATCCACTCCACTACCTCATCTAATTTCTCCTCAACTACAATTTTGTGCCTCGGTGGGTTAGCCTGGTGGAACAACGGCCAAGTATTGCGAATACTACTAGTAGATGCTCCGGCTACAGGTCTTTTGGCACTGCTGCCCTTTGCCCCTTTTTTTTAAAGCTCAAAGTCTGGCTGGAACTGGACCCCTTTTGCTTATGCATTCCAGACATTTTTCAAATTCACTCTGTGGCCCTGCAGCTGGTCTTTGTCCCTGTATCTCACTATCTCTCCCTGTCTCTCCCTATCTTTCCCTGTCTCTCTCTCCCTGCTTGATTAAATACTAGCCCTGAACTGGCCCTGCAATTGCCCTGCAGTATCCCTGATATGTGTAATATGGATTCCCAGAGCTATTATATAAAATTTTCACAAAACAGGTCTCAGAACTTCAGACACAGTGCTTCTGCTCGTCTCAGCAGTCACAACAGAAGTGATGCGTCACTGGCTTACCGAGCCTGAGCCAATCAGAGCAAGCCCTGCCCACTAGATCAAATGACCGCTTTCTTCCCGGGCTTTTGCGCACGATAAATGAACTAACAGCAAAAGTTCGCTAATGAATTGAATTCGTACGCAACAGCGTATACAGTAACTTATACGTAGCAATAGCGTATATTTTATAGGACATACTATGTAGCGAATGCGTACAAAGCCGAAGCGAATCCCCTAATATTCGGATTCGCTTCGCAGCTAAAAATTCCCAAGATTCGATACGAATCAACGAATCGACGAATCGATTCGCTCATCTCTATTTAAGATCCTCTAAAAATTTTGATATTTCATTTTTTTAATGCAGTAATTGCCTAAGTTTAAAGTGTAACTGCCATTCTATTTTTATTCTTGTAATGTATAGGAGCATTTTTGTAATATACTTTAATTACTGAAATCATACATTTCCATTTTTAATGTCCGTTTTTATTCACTGTCGTGTGCATGTAGCCTAACTCTGACAGTGTTATGTAAACAGAGCTATTTTTCTAATAGAAATGTATGATTTCAGTATTCACTGCCCCTATACATTACACAAAAAAATATAATCACAATTACACTGTAAAGTACACTGCTGATAAACCCATAATGTTAGGGTACAACCACGCAGCACAGTTGTGATGCAGTCATGCTATGGTTAGGAACCACAATGTCTCATTTTCCAATAGAAGTCAATGGGGAAATAGGTTTCTTAGACAGACCTTGTCCCTGTTGTACATACAGACGACCGCATATAAACCATGCCTACCCTCTTGCAGCTGTTGACTGCATGAGGTATTCAGTTGACCAGCTGTTTGCAGCACAACATATTTTACCAAATGTATCACTATTTGAAATTAATCAGAAAATGTGAAGGAACCTCGAAAATTCAACAATCTATAAACTATCACAGACAAAAAAAATGCACCCTAAAAGGATAATTATATACAACCACACCTAACACTTCAACAGAATCATATCTGAAAAGCATACTAAGCCTGGGCTCAAATATATCATTTGCGTCCACCAGTTTGATACCAGGAGCTAGACATAAATGATATATGAATATGTGCACTCTGTGCATCTGTCTATCATTCACAGACTGAAAGCCTTGAAAGAAAAACATAGCATGCTACATATTTTTTTTCCGGTGATATTTCACATCCACTATCCAAACTGAAGGATGATATGAAAAATCCTATAAAACAGTATTAGAGAGATTTATCAATCAGTCTGTGCCAAAAAAGTTGTGAAAAATCAGCCAAAATTACAAGCCATCTAATTTACACCAGATTTATCACATACTAACGTCCGTATTCACTACATAAAGAAGGGTTTGCACCAAAATAGGTATCCACTGAGAAAAATTATGTGGCATTCATATTTATAAATGTCTTATCAGAGAAAAGCCGCCAATATAGGTGATGTAAGCATAACCCAGACAATTGTAAACTCATGAAGAGTTGACTGTTCTAAGCAAAATTGGGACTTTTTGTCTCAGAGCTGGCTATAATCAGTACTTCCTGCTCTTCTTCTAAAAGTTAGAGTAAAAATGTTGCAATTGCTGGAAAATTGCAGTTCCTGTCAACATGTCGCATTTATTACGCTCTGTACAACATTTGATAAATTTTAAATCTCAACTTTTACTACTTTGCACTCCAGCTGGAAAAGATAGTTATGGTGCAAATTGTGGTAAAATTGGTCCTAAATCTCCTGCTATAGGACCAGTTAGATAACCCCAAAAAAATATATTTTCCTACTGCAGTATCAATTTATAATAAAGGACACCAAATATTTTGACTGCAACAATTATGCATTTGAAAATAATTTGTCTGCATGATTCTTTTCAGATGTATATTTGTTACATACCTAATTTTGGTACACCTTATTAATCAATAATGATCAATAGCACTCATCTCAGTATTGCCAATACTCCAATATGGTGGACACTGTTAATGTTATAAGTTATTACACAGGTAATAATAAATGGGATATGAGTTAACTGGAAATGAGCTTTCTTAGGGCTCGTTCATATCACCGTTCAGCCCTTCCATTCTCCTGCTCCGTTATAGGAGCAGGAGAACGGAAAGGACGGATTCGGGACATAATTGAGCTGAACGGAGCCTACGGACACCATAGAGTATAATGAGGTCCGTTAGGTTTCCGCTCAGAAGATGATTTTTGGAGCAGAGACAAAAGTTGTGCATGTAGAACTTTTGTTTCAACTTCAAAAATCTTCCTCTGAGCGGAAACCTAACGGACCCCATTATAGTCTATGGTGCCCGTAGGCTCCGTTCAGCTCAATTATGTCCCGAATCCGTCCTTTCCGTTCTCCTGCTCCTATAACGGAGCAGGAGAACGGAAGGGCTGAACGGTGATGTGAACGAGCCCTTACTCAGTCAAGCACATTCCCCTGAGACTCCATATTATTTCCTTTTAGAATAAAAATTTTTGGTCAGGAAAGTTTGTCCAGCCTGTCATTGTGTAAAACCTTTGGGGAACTTGCATTTTTAGTTTACTATTTTTTTACAGAATGTGGAAACAATTTTAAACAAGAAGGCATCTCGGGACTCAGTAGCCAATAGCCTGTTCTTATTCTCTTGGCTCTTGGCCAAAAACACTAGCAGCTCCTACAATGAAAGCTCTTTTATGCAAAAAGTGAACAGAAGTGTTTAGATGTCTCCACTGCATTACTCAAAATACATTGAATGGTGATGAGCATCATTGTTTCTGGTCATAGCAAAGTAATGATGGTTTGATGGGTCCACAAACCTTGATGTATTCCCTTGACTTGTGATACAGTTTGTTAGGTTTCCTTTGGGGTTCAGCTTTTTTGACGATATCAGAGGGAAGTCCCTAGCACCAGGCATCCAGGGCATATGCTCTGGACTTATGACTCGGTGCCAGGCAAGTATTATTTTCAAACATACAGTTGAAACGAATGGTAGAGCTGAAAGCCATAGGCCTCTTGCACTACAATTCTTCATCCTGTAGGGTGCAGGATGCTGTAATCACACACAAGATGTCAACATCCCAACTCAGGTAATGTGATTATATCACTGCACCACTTTCTTGCACCAAACCAACAAGTTTGCAGACTAGATGAGGACTCAATCACTGTTCTCATCAGGAAATCGGGTTAGATAAATCATTTTTTGGGACGGTTGCGGAAGAGACATATGCATTGTCACTTGTGCTCTAATCATCTTCAAAGATCCCATAGAACCAGCATTTGCTAAGACTTTTAGGATCCATTTTTATATTGTAGTGCAGAGCACTAACTGAAGTGCCAATAAGTGTAGAACACAAGTGCCTGGACTACATACAGTTTGTTGACCCCTTCGCGGCCAGCGCCGTGCGCGTGTTTAAAGATGGCGCCCGCTCCTGAACAGAGCGGGTGTCATGGCCGCAGGTGAACTGCTGAACTGCTGATGTCCGCGACCGGCAGTAATGCAGATCACGGACATTTAACCCTTTGGATGCCGCGGTCAATCCTTACCACGGCATCCGAGGGCTTAAAACACCGGAAGCACGCGCTTCCAGTGTTGCTCCGGCTCCCCCATGTGGCGATCGGAGGAGCCGGAATGTGTATGCAGCAGCCCCTGTCATAGTGAATGACAGGAGGCTGCTACATAGACTTTCCTATGGAGCACTTCTGTGTAATAGGGCTCCATAGGAAATCAGTAAAATCCTCATAGAAAAAATTAAATAAAGTTTTAAAATTTTTTTTTAAAAAACATAAAAGTTCAAATCACCCCCTTTTTCCAAAAATAAAAGTAGTAAAAAAAATAATAAAAATACACATCATGGGTATCGCCGTGTGCGAAAACACCCATATTATAAAAATATAAAAATGTATTTCCCGTATGGAAAACAGCGAAACGTAAAAAAGGATCAAAATGGCCGATTCGCCGTTTTTTGTCGCTTTTTTTAATAAAAAAATTAAATAAAAAGTGATCAAAATGTCCTGCACTCCATAGAATGGTATCAATGAAAAGTTCAGATCGCCCCACAAAAAATGAGCCCCCATACAGCTCCCTACACATAAATACCAAAAAGTTATAGGGGTCAAAATATGGCGACGAAAAAAAACCAAATCCAACTTCACTATCAAAACGCAAGAAAAACTATACATATTAGATATCACCGAATTTGTACTGACCTGTAGAATGAAAGTAACTTGTCAGTTTTAATGCACATCGAAGACCGTAAATAAAAAAACCTGTAAAACTGTGGTGGAATTGCTTTTTTTTTTTTGCAATTTCACCCAGTTTGGATTTTTTTCCGGCTTCCCACTACATCATATGCAATATTGAATGGTGGCGTTAGAAAGTACAACTTGTCCCGCAAAAAAACAAGCCCTCATACAGCTATGTGAACAGAAAAATAAAAAAGTTATGGCTGGATGAAGGCAGGGAACCTCCAGGGCTGAAAGGGTTAAACATACACCCTGACACCTGATGTTTCAACTCATGGGACCATAGGCTAATTTGATACATGTGGATTTGGACAGACAAACATTAAGTTCACCAATTTCTGACCGGCTGAAAGGCGGCGGAAGGCATTATCTGGGTATACAACAACCAAAGAACTCCAGCAGGCTATTATCTTCCAGAACAGCCTGGAGGATTGCAATGGTGCATGTTTGAAACTAGCCTTCAAGTATATTCTTGTATGGCTTGCAATGTCAGCCACTATTTGTTATTTGATAAAGTATATGCAAATGCATAAATTAATCATACAGAGTGTTAAATAGTTGCTCCGCCAACTGTGACCTTGAAAAAGCGTTGTGAAACCTGGGTCAGGCTTGCCAGGACATCTGGTTTTATTACATGTTTGTTTTATATAATTTCCTGTAAGCAGGGCCGGATTATAACTGGAGCATTTGGAGCTACTGCTCCAGGCCCTGGCTCCAATGATTTCAGGGGGGCCCCGCGCCCCTGGTGCCGCCCCCCGCTGCCGGTATACTAATAATACAGAGGGGGCCACTATACTAATAATACAGAGGGGGCCACTATACTAATAATACAGAGGGGGCCACTATACTAATAATACAGAGGGGGCCACTATACTAATAATACAGAGGGGGCCACTATACTAATAATACAGGGGGACTATAATATGGGGCACTATCTGTCTGGCTCTACCACAGTATTGGGGGTAGCAGCAGGATGACAGTGTTTAGGTACCAGGAGATGGAGGATGATAGTAAAGTGAGAAATCTAAACAATGTTTCTGTGAAACTCTGCAGAGACGAGAGGCGGCTGAAAGAAGGTGTTATGGCGGTCTCCGAATGAAGACGTTGAGGCAGGGGCGAACATAGAAATCATGGGGCCCCATAGCAAAACTCAGAATTGGGCCCCCTCGCCCCCCCCGGAAAAAATTGCATTAACCTAATAAAAACAGCATCTGTATGTTTTATGTGCATTGGTTTGGAATGTCCAAACGCAGCATCTTAACGGTTAAAATGGCAGAACTGGAGCTAGTTCCAATTCTGTCAGTTTCAGCAATGTATCAGCTATATAGCTGACACCAAAAGGTGATCACTGTGCTACACATCTAAATAGCAGAGCAGGAAGCAGTTAAAAAAAAAAAAACTGATGTAAAGTAGAACGGGCTTAGTTGCCCATAGCAACCAACCAGATTCCACTTTTCATTTTCCAAAGAAGCTGTGAAAAATGAAAGGAGGAATCTGATCGATTGCTGGGCAACTAAGGGCTTGTTCGCATCACCATTAGGGATTCCGTTCTAGCTTTCCGTTATAACGAATAACGGAAATAACGGAATCCATAGGACGGAAATCAAAACAGACACCTTTAAGAGGCATTACTTTTTGATCCGTCATAATGGAAGCCTATGGGAAAGTATAACAGATTCGTCTGGTTTCCGTTATGCTGTCGACAGGAAACCAGACGGATCCGTTATGCTTTCCCATAGGCTTCCATTATGACGGATCAAAACGGAATGCCTCTTAAAGGTGTCCGTTTTGATTTCTGTCCTAGGGATTCCGTTATTTTCCGTTATAACGATGTTATAACGGAAAGCTAGAACGGAATCCCTAACGGTGATGTGAACAAGCCCTAAGCCAGTTCTACTTTACACCAGTTTGATAAATCTATAGAGAGAGGGAGAGAAATCTCATTCTTTCTCTCCCTCTCTCTATATATCTATCTATAAAAATGCAGAGAGAGTGTTTAGTCCCTGTCTCTTATTGACCTATTAGAATTTGTAACAGGGCAATGAGGGGCAAAGACTGAATTCCCTGAATTTCAACAGGTGTCTGTGAGGGGCTGGAAGCATATATAGGTTGTGGTCAGTAAGCAGTGAACAGTGCCCTGTGTGTTTTTGTCTATATATATATATTATATACACATATAATTTTATAAAACACACACCAGCACTCCTACTAACCCTGCTACTCATATATTACACATCCAGCAAAGCAGACACAACAGTCAGCCATGAAAATTGTAGAGTTCCTACTGTCTGCTGTGTCTGTACTGGTTCAATGTGGTCCTAATAGCTGGAAGAGTTAATTCCTTACCTCTGCAGGTCAGGGTCAGAGCAGTGAAGCTCTGATTATCTTGCCAGGCCCCCTCTCTGTAACGGAGCTCTGCTGCTGTAATGATGCTATATGCATCAGGCAGAAGCAGCAGAGTGAAAAGTGGAGGACAGTATAGATCAGGTAATGGCCCCGATATTTTAGCTGGTCAATAAGCAGAGCAGGGAACACAGCATCTCCCTGCTTATAGACCAGCTGGGTATCTAAGAGAGGGCAGACAGCAGGCAGCTGCACAGACAAGGAAGAAGGTTGCTGAGCCTGTGCATTTATGTCGGAAAGGGGGCGGGGCCATTCGGCCTGGCCGGGCCCCTTACACTCACGGGCCCCATAGCAACTGCCTACCCTGCCTATATGGGCCGTACGCCAGTGCGTTGAGGAAAGAGTCTACATCCTGGGAGACATCACTGGATATAAGAGGTATGGCGCTGTATTCTGTTTCACAGTAGGGTTGGGCAGAGGAGAATGAGAATTTGGCCCACATTGCTGGAGGCCGGCCCCAGACTTGAGGTCACACTGTGTGTGTTCTTAATTCTGGGACCTCCCAGACATCTACCGTACTACATTATCTGTACTCAGAGAGTTATCACTGTGTTATCTGTGGTGTTACATAGGACTGCAGGTGACATCTACTACATTATCTGAACTAAGAGTTATCACTGTGTTATCTGTGGTGTTACATAGGACTGCAGGTGACCTCTACTACATTACCTGTACTCAGAGGGTTATCACTGTGTTATCTGTGGTGTTACATAGGACTGCAGGTGACCTCTACTACATTATCTGTACTCAGAGAGTTATCATTGTGTTATCTGTGGTGTTACATAGGGCTGCAGGTGACATCTACTTATTATAGGTACTATAGGGGCGTGGCCACAGGTCGGGGGGGGGGCGCAATACTTGGCTTGCCCCGGGCGATGGCAACCCACGCTACGCCACTGGCTTTGCGCTCCCGTGCTCCGCTGTCTCCTATCTCACTGGCTACTTCCGCCAGTGAGATAGTCGCATTCGTCTGACCCAGGTCACCGCAGCAAAAGTACAGTAATTTTGTGAATACATCACTTATTTTGTAGTGTATATACAGAAATAGCTGTTAAGGACCACTGTAATGCTAAGCTCAGTTTTCCGTTCAAGGGTTACATTTAAATTCTTGAAACTTCAAACAAAACCCTCAACGGAACTTTGATACATTGTTCTGGAGGGCCTCGCGTAAGTTGCAAGGGGTTGTAAGTTGTAAGGGGAGGCCCCATCATAAATTTTGTGCTCCATACTGCTGGTAGCCTTAATCTGGCCCTGCCTGTAAGTATGATAAATATCATTGGCTGAACCTAATGTTGCAGTACTTCACTCTCTTGGATCTTTACTGGTTTGTCTCTCAGAGGGATTACAGGAGGAGGAAACCAGGACAGAGAGACAGGCAGCGTGGCCAGCATGCACTGATTGTCTGTATGTTCGTGTGGAGAGGAGAAACTTGGTCTTCCCAGCTGCTTTGGATTTCTGGTTCAGGATATCATCAGGCAGGAAATATCTGAACTTACATTTAGACTCTCACTGAATGCGCCAAAATTATGGAGAGGCCTGCACTTCACCACCAGCTATGGGGCTTTATTAAGACCGGTGCCTAAAATGCCGATCTTAATAAATGACACCAACAGTTCTTTATTAGAGATGAGCGAGCACTAAAATGCTCGGGTGCTCGATATTCGAATCAAATTTTTCCCGATGCTCGGGTGCTCGTTTCGAATAACGAACCCCATTGAAGTCAATGGGAGACTCGAGCATTTTTTGCAGGGGACCGGGGCTCTGCCTAGGGAAGGCTGGGTGAAAACCTGGAAACCTCAGAAAATGATGGAAACACCACGGAAATGGACAGGAAACAGCAGGGGCAGCATGCATGGATGCCTCTGAGGCTGCCTAATCGTACCATTATGCCAAATTCTGGGCAACAGCCTGGTGGTGACCCTCAAGGCAATTGTGCTGACCCAGACCAAGATGGGCAAGGCACATGTGCTGGCACATATTAGTAAAGCACCCAACTAGGTGCAACGAAGGTCCATCACCGCCTGCAGGTGACACCACTGCTCATGCTTGCACTGCTGTGCTATCCCCCGCCCCACGACGCAGGCATAAGCCTGACACAGCATGGTGACAGCGTAGTGACACCAACAAGTGACCAAGTTAGATTGAGGTAGCAGGTGAACCACCCAAAAATGTAGCCTGACACAGCATGGCGGTGAACCCATAGTGACCAAGTTAGACTCAGGTGGCAGGTGAAGCACCCAAAAATTTAGCCTGACACAGCATGGCAGTGACACCACCAATGCCTTGGTCAGACTGCGATTGCAGTCAAATGTCTGTAGGTGAGCCTCCCAAAAATTTGTTTTGCAGTGTCCGAAGTTGACCCTCCTAAAAAATTGTTTTGGAGTGTCTGTAGTTGACCCTCCTGTAAAATATTTTTTTTGTTTTTCCTGTTATTAGTTTATGTACAACCCATGGCTGGCATCAGGGGCATAGCTAGAACTGACTGGGCCCCACAGCAAAATTTTGTATGGTGCCCCCCTTCATGACTATCCTGGCATCCTATATGTGCATATGTAAGGGAGAGTTCACAGGGCAGGGGGCACACACAGTGCAGTATGGGGGGCACAGTACAAGGCAGGGGCACAGGACAGCATAGCGGGCACAGTGCATTATAGGGCATACAGTACAGGGCAGGAGGCACACAATGTGTAGCATGGGGGACACAGTACAGGGCAGGGGGGAAAATACAGCACAGGGGGTACAGTACAGGTCAGGGGGCACAAAGTGCAGAATGGGGGGTACAGTACAGGGCAGGGGGCAAAATACAGCATAGGGGGTACAGTACAGTGCAGGGGCACAAAGTACAGGCCGGGAGGGCACGCACAGTACAGCATATGGGGCACATGGCAGCATACGGGGCCACAGTACAGGGCAAGGAGTACAGTACAGGATAGGGGCACAGTACAAAGCAGGGGGCAAGATACAGCATAGGGGGTACAGTGCAGGGGCACACAGTACAGGCCGCGAGGGGGAGGGGGGCGCACAGTACAGCATATGGGGCACATGGCAGCATATGGGGTACAGTACAGGGCAAGGAGTACAGTACAGGATAGGAGGCACACACTGTGCAGCATGGGGGGCATAGTACAAAGCAGGGGGCAAGATACATCATAGGGGGTACAGTACAGTGCAGGGGCAGACAGTACAGGCTGGGGGGACACACACAGTACAGCATATGGGGCACATGGCAGCATACGGAGCACAGTACAGGGCAAGGAGTACAGTACAGGATAGGAGGCACACACTGTGCAGCATTGGGGGGCACAGTACAAAGCAGGGGGCAAGATACAGCATAGGGGATAAAGTACAGTGCAGGGGCACACAGTACAGGCCGGGGGGGTACGCACAGTACAGCATATGGGGCACATGGCAGCATACGGGGCACAGTACAGGGCAAGGAGTACAGTACAGGATAGGAGGCACACACTGTGTGGCATGGAGGCACAGTACAGGGTAGGAGGAAAAATACAGCATGGGCTACAGGGCAGCATAAAGGGCACAATACAGCACAGGGAGTACAGGGCAGGGAGCACACATAGTGCAGCATAGGGGACACAGTACAAGGCAGGGGGCACACACAGTGCAGCATAGGGGGCACAGTGCATTATAGGGGGTACAGTACAGGGCAGGAGGCACACACTCTGTAGCATGGGGGGCACAGTACAGGGCAGGGGGCAAAATACAGCATAGGGGGCAGAGGGCACGCATAATACAGCATAGAGGGCACAATGCAGCATAGGAGGTACAGTACAGGGCAGGGGGCACACATAGTGCAGCATAGGGGACACAGTACAGGGCAGGGGGCAGAATACAGCGTAGGGGACACAGTACAGGGCAGGGGGCACACATAGTGCAGCATAGGGGACACAGTACAGGGCAGGGGGCAGAATACAGTGTAGGAGACACAGTACAGGGCAGGGGGCACACATAGTGCATCATAGGGGGTACAGTACAGGGCAGGGGGCAGAATACAGCATAGGGGACACAGTACAGGGCAGGGGGCATACATAGTGCAGCATAGGGGACACAGGGCAGGGGGCAGAATGCAGCATAGGGGGTGCAGTACAGGGTAGGGGGCACAAACTTACCACTGTTGGTCAGGCTGGCAGTGAGTCTGAAGGTCTGCTGTATTGGCTGGCTGGCAGGCTGCAGCAATGCTCAGATGGCTGAGACAGCGCTGCTCTGGGTTGCTCCTGCTTCCTGGATGTCTGTTACAGCCAGAGCAGGAGGTCAGCTGGCACTGCAAGGGAGGTGGAGGGGCAGGTAAGAGAGGCAGCCTGACGGGCAGGCAGGAGTGCAGAGGGTCACATGCAGGGTCCACATGGTGCTTCTGGAAGTCTGGGAGCGGGTCCTGTTTGTGACTGAAGTATTACTTGAAAAGATTGGTGGAGCAGCAGCTTCCTCTCACTGCTCCTCCACCAATCAGATTACACCAGGGGCGTCGCTAGGGCTTTTTATCCGGGGCCAGGGCCCCGAATCAATCTACCACTGCCCCGAACCTCGGGACTGGTGGAGACAGCTGCAGTGCAACCCGATCCTCTAAGGGGGCCCCCTGCTTCAGTCGGGACTCCAGAGTGGGGAATTTCCCAGGTTAGGAGTCCCTGCTTTGACTCCATATATGGCTATGTCCATATATGGAGTTAGTGTTATGAACGTGAAAGGGGTATTCCCACTATGCTTGGGAACACCCTGTATATTTGTAAGTCTAGTTTAGACTCTAATTTTAAAATACTCATGTGGGGATTTGAACTCACAACCTTCTACATTACAGGCAAGTACCTTAACCACTGGGCTATGGAGCTCAGTGTTAAGCAAATGATGAAAAACCTCATAGAAGTTCTCTTGTATAATGCAAGAGAACCTCTCAGGAGGTTTTTCAATATCAGAGAAACCTCTATGAGGTTTTTCACCATTGACTTAACACTGAGCTCAATAGCCCAGTGGTTAAGGTACTTGCCTGTGATGTAGTAGGTTGTGAGTTCAAATCCCCACAGGAAATTTTGAAAATAAAGGCTAAATAAAGCTTAAGTACACAGCCTGTCATTTTGGGGTGTGTTTATTACTTTTTATTCAATTTTCTTGGGAGATAAAGTGTTCTGTTACACCATATAGGCGAACTTTTTTTCAATATTTTAAAAGTATGGGTGTTTTTGCATGCCTATAATGCCATTTTGTTCTTTTTTTGTGTGGAGAATGGGGTGATTTTACGTTTTTTTTAAATATTTTCAAAACTTTTTTTTTATTTTTTTACTTTTTAAGTCCCCTAAGTGGACCACAACTTACAATCATCAGATGTAAATTGCTCCATTAGTCTGTATTGAATCATTATATCACAGTTCACTGCTGCCACCTAGTGGCCTGAACTGGGATATACTAACAATGAACCTGGAAGCCTGGTACAGGCTGAGGCTTATTTACAGAACAGGGTGTTTTCACCAATCTTCGCTGGTGGAAAGCGCGCCTGAAGAGAAATCCCGCGTCAGGACGTAGTATGCGCACGATGACCTGACGCTGCATATGGGGGTTGAGTGGGCTCATATGGGGGCTGATGGGGGCTGAGTGGGCTGATTTGAGGTCTGATGGGGCTGAGTGGGCTGATTTAAGGTCTGATGGGGGCTGAGTTGGCTGATCTGAGGTCTGATGGGGGCTGAGTGGGCTGATCTTAGGTCTGATGGGGGCTGATTTAAGGTCTGATGGGGGCTGAGTGGGCTGATCTGAGGTCTGATGGGGGCTGAGTGGGTTGATTTAAGGTCTGATGGGGGCTTAGTGGGCTGATCTGAGGTCTGATGGGGGCTGAGTGGGCTGATCTGAGGTCTGATGGGGGCTGAGTGGGCTGATTTAAGGTCTGATGGGGGCTGAGTGGGCTGATCTGAGGTCTGATGGGGGCTGAGTGGGCTGATCTGAGGTCTGATGGGGGCTGAGTGGGCTGATCTGAGGTCTGATGGGGTCGGAAAAGGTGATCTGAGGTCTGATGAAAAATATTTTTTTCTTATTTTGCTACTCTAAAATCTGTGGTGCGTCTTATAAAGCGAAAAATACAGTAACTGTGTTGTTAGCGCATTATTACAAAATTTTTGGCCCCACTTTTGATTTTGCCCAGAGCCACATTTTGTCTAAAACCGGCCCCGGCTGGGGGGGGGGTGACTGTGGGGGTTTTTATGCCGGGGGGTGTGACTGAGGGCCATATTCATTGGGGCTTGGGCCCCGGATCTTTTGAGACCCTAGCAACGCCTCTGGATTACACAGTGCAGCAGCGCAGAGGAGAGGTAGGAGAATCCCTCTCTCCCCATCCTCTTGTTTCAATGCGTAGCGTTACGATCCCACCCCACCCCTGGAAAGAGAGAGAAATAGAAATATTACCCTGCTGATTTGCCACATCCCTGCTACTGCTCTCGGGCCCTTGCTAAGCTCGGGCCTCGAAGCAGTCGCTTCCCCTGCTTCCCCTATAGCTACGCCACTGGCTGGCATGGTGGGAATATATAGGTTTGCTTCACAGATGGTCCACTGCACCGTTACATTTTCTTCATCATTGCCAATTACTTTTTCACCAACTGTTGTATGGCAATGATAAAGGGGAAGGTGAATCCACTGCCAAAAAGTGTCATCCTCCTACAAGTCTCCACTTGTTCTCAATTGAAAAGGGGATGTTCTTGCCGTGGCCTTCCTCATTGAGGCTACTTCTGCGGACGACAGAGGTGGTGTACCTACGGACAGCCTGACCGAACATGATGGCAGACGGGGAGACACTCCCTCATGTAAAATTGTTTTTTGAGTGTCTGTATTTGACGCTACTAAAATATTTATTGGAGAGAGGTCCTGTAGGTGGCCCTCCGTAAACATTGTTTGTATAGAGCGCCAGTTGGCCCTCAGAAACATTGCCTGTTGGCTCAGCATTTCTGTGCGAAGAGGAGGAGGAGGAGTTGGAGGAAGAGGCATAATAAGTCTGAGAAACCGTGACCGAGGTAGGCCCCGCAATCCTTGGTTTGGGCATTACATGAGTGGCCCCAGGGTCAGACCTGATCCCAGCCTCTACCAAGTTAACCCAATGTGCCGTCAGGGAGATATAGTGTCCCTGCCCGCCAAGCCAGCATGTGACACAGGGGAAGGGGCAGTGGTGTGACCCGCAGGAGGTGAACGGTCTTGGTTCCACTGAGTCGGGTGTTTAGCACTCATATGCCTGCGCATGCTGGTAGTGGTTAGGCTGGTAGTGGTGGCTCCCCTGCTGATCCTGGTGTGGCACAGGTTGCACACCACAGTACCTCACAATTGTTCACTGGACTGTAATTTATATAACTGATTGACAAAACGTATTCCCTAGACTGCACTACAGATCCCAGCAAGCCAAGGTACAGCAGCAGCAAAAATAAGTACTGAGAGGACTTTGGGCAATTTCATTGGGGTCTGTGTGGACCATGTGCTGTCCCCTTTCTGCCACCAGTGCACAGTGTGCAGCCAAGATGGCGGTAGCTGCACTACAAGTCCCAGCCAGCAGCCGAGAGGAGGACAAAAAAAAATGTTGTTTTAGCCCTTAGAAGGAGCGTTGGGCTCTTTGTGGATGATTCCTTCCTAACCAGATTCTAATTTCACGCCCTAATGGTGTGCAGCCAAGATGGCGGTAGCTGCACTACAAGTCCCAGCCAGCAGCCAGGAGGAGACCAAAAAAAAAAAACGTGCTTGTAGCCCTTAGAAGGGCTGTTGGGTTCTTTGTGGGTGATTCCTGCCTAACCAACAACTAAATTCAGGCCCTAACACTCTCCCTGACAGACAGCAGCTCTATCCCTAATCTCATGCAGACGGCGTATGACGCGAGCAGCGCGGGACCAGATTCCTATATTCCCAGGTCATCTGATCTGGCCAGCCAATCCCTGCTATCGACTTGTAGGGGCCCCACGTGATGCTAGGAGGTACCAAAGACTCTCCTGCATGTTGATTGGCTGAAAAAAGGTGGCTAACATGCAGGAAGAGGAAGTTGCCATTTCCTTGAGGATTGCGATATGCTCGTCCGAGTAACGAGCATATGCGAATACCCTAATGCTCGAACGAGCACCAAGCTCGGACGAGCATGTTCGCTCATCTCTATTCTTTATGTACTTTACATTTTCCACTCTGATAACACCTCTGTTGTTTCTCCTGTGAATGAAATTCTGGTCCACCTCCTCCAGCATTCAATGGTCGACTAACATGCTCTAGCCTTTTTTTCAGTGCTTGCATAGTGATCTCATAGTGAAGTACCCCAATAGGACTACTGGAAAGATTAACTAATACCCAACAGTTAATATAATGTACTTTAGTTAAATTTTGTGATTTGTTGTGTTGCATGTGAACTCAATAGTACTATATCAGCAACCTAAAAGTTAATGGTAGACTGTTCAGTCCAAGCTCAGAGAACCCCTGTCTCTGACCCTACAGCTGCCAGAAAAGCTACCTTACTATGAGAGTACCCCTTAAAGGAAAAAAGACCAGACATTTTGGAAAGTCTAGAACTCACAAGGCCATGCAATGGAATCAGACAGAAATGTATTGTGCACATTTATGGCAGAAAAGCTTTGCTGCTGTGGATAAGAAATATTGATAAAGCAGCTCCCATACTTTGAGATGGATTGGCCAACCAGATTTACGTTCTGCAACCCTCCGTCCTGGAACTGCAGAAGTTAAGAGCTTCATTGCATGCCTGTGGTTCTGCTGAGAGACTGAAAAGTGTGCTTAAGGCTTCATTCACACGACCGTATTTTGTTTCCGTGTCCGTTCCGTTTTTTTTGCGGACCGTATGTGGAACCATTCATTTCAATGGGTCCGCAAAAAAACCGGAAGGTACTCCGTTTGCATTACGTTTCCGTATGTCCGCATTTCCGTTCCGCAAAAAAGATAGAACATGTCCTATTCTTGTCTGTTGTGCTGACAAGGATAGGCATTGTTACAATGGATCCGCAAAAAAACGGACGCGGATGCCATACGGAACGTCATCCGTTTTTTTTGCGGATCCGCAATTTGCGGACCGCAAAACACATACGGTCGTGTGAATGAAGCCTTAAAGAGAGAAAGCAAGGAAATACTATAGCTACCACCATTGTTGGTTCTATACTGCTACAGAAAGAGGATTGCACTGTGATCTATCTCTGAACTGTGCCTTTTTCTGCTATTTGTGGTGTTGCATGTATCATTATATTCAGTAAAGAGAAGCCATATTATTGCAATCAGTGGGCCTGGTTATTGTCTCCATATGCATTTGCACTCCTACTTTGCACCACCCAAACCTATTCCATCAAGGGCACCCAAGTTCCACCAAGCAGGAGTCCCAAACCAGGGTATACCCCAAAGGAAGAAAGGTTGCTTTCTCTAGTGACTGCACAGCCCCAGGAGCGCCAGAGGGAGATTGCCACTATGAACTGTAAGTACTACTACCACCAGTATATCAACTACCACTCATCTCTTCCTTGCTTTCCCTCCGGGTTGATGAAATAGCAGGTGAATCGGCCCAGACACCTTTTATTCATTCATCTCATTCCTTACGTCTAAATTTATAGGAATATATAACTCTATCTCTCCCAAGACTCTGAAGAAGGAATTTGGGGAGGGGGCATTGCATACTATAGTGCTATTTATTAGTGTAATCACTGTAAGAGACTATTTTCTATGTAAGGAAGGAAGGAGTTAATGATGAGCTACTACAGACCAGTAAAGAAACTAAAGAGACTAAGAACTGCGAAATAGTGAAAATGACACTGGAGAGTAATATTTTTGCATTAATATAGTTAAAATAATGGTGTACATTACACCAGATATGTTTTTTTTAATTCCTGGGATAACCCTCATAGATTGTAAGCTCTTGTGAGCAGGGCCCTGACTCCTAGTGTTTCAGTTGTATATTAGCTAGTTACATTGTGGTATTTTTTATTTTGTACATGAACCCTCAGAATTTGTAAATATGGTGGTGCTATATAAATAAAATTACTATTATTATTATCATTATTATTATTATTATTATTATTTATTTCTTTTGTATGTATTGTTTGCAGGCAGTGCCAGTAATCTGATGTTTTTCTTGATTGTATGTCCCTGCTCACATTACCTCTATAGGAGCAGATATGTTATCATTTACTAAGGAATTCCCACTGACAAGTGCATTCAGCTTTTAATAATGTAATCTTCTATATTGTGCAGTAGTATAGGGACATTGCTGAAGTCTGGAATCCTATCAGAGGTAAACCTGTGAAAAGCAGACAGTGAAGAGACATATAATGTATTACGCCCTCTGGGGAGATATAAATTATGCACTGTGAATGCTCTTGCACACTGCAGCTCGTTATTTACACTGCTTTTCATAAAAAATGCATTGTTGCCAGAGTAACTGTTTTACCACTTGGAAATATGCACCGCTGTGGAAAGACACGCGGTAACGTTCTTCCAGGTGGCCGCTTCTGTTTTTATTATACTTTACTTACCATGAATATAAAATTGTAGCTACCAGGAAAATTCAGGATGTCAGGCTTGTTTTAGGAGGTTGCCAATATGAACAATGTCAGAAGAGTACAAATATTATTTTTCTGTCAGACTAGGAGATTTTAAGGATTACCAGCTAACTATACATGCTTCTCCTGGGGTCTAGCAGTTACCTGTGAGATGTCCCATGATAACACCCTACACTAAGGAGAAATAAATTATTGACAGGAAAATCCACCCTGCATTAATAGGTCATCACCCTCTTAGCGCCTCAATTGAAGATGGTAAAACACATAATTTGAAACATGTCAATATGACAGTTGACGTTAACGCCACAATCCATTGCAATTTGGGTTAAAAGTAATAGGGTCTTACTGAAAACATATATGGAATGTTAGACCGTCTATTAATCAAAATTGGCGTACTGTCAACAAGCGACGATTTGTAAAATAAAATTTTAATAGAAATTAGTAAATAAAATGTACAGTGTATACGTCGCTGAGTCCCTATAAGTGTGAAAGTGTAGCCTGACACTTAAAGTCAGGGTGAAAGAGAGGAAGGTGTAACACTGTTTATGGAATCTCACAGTGTATTGAATCTTTCATCTAGCATGAGCTCCCTATTTTGGAATCCCTGATACAAATGGACCCCCGGGTATGGCTCCTTAGTTTACGGAACAGATACCTGGTAAGGGCCCATGGTGAGGTAGATTAACTGCATTAATGGAACATATATCCCTTATCCAGAGATCTGGTATAGGGAAAGGTTCTTGGGTAGCTGTAGTTGTTAATGCCTGCCACCCAGAAAGAATACTGGTGGGTATCTAACAAAATATCCCGGAGGTAGGGGATACGACCTCCGATATCAGTGCTGGTAATAATCTAGTGTCTCACCAAATCCTACTCAGAAGCGGTTGCTTGAATCTAAATTAATCTGGATCCCCTCCATTTAGTCCATAAACATTGACCGTCTGCCAAAATTGCTCACAGAAGCCCCTTCTCAACGCGTTTCTGATAGCATCTACAAGCTATCTCATCAGGAGTGTGGGCTGTATTGAATAAAAAGAGTAGAGCGCTGATAATAATTGAAAAGAGCAGGAGACACTGCATGTGTAGTCAGGCAGAGCGCCGGCACTGGCATGGCCGTGCGCGGCCACCCGCTCCCGCTCTATTTGTAGAAAGCAGCGGGAGTGCGAGGAAGGCGCTGGTCTAGGAGGCCAATCAGCGTGAGGGGGCGTGGTATCCTCTTCGCTGCACTCTCCTCACTGAGGGCCGGTCCTGTGTGCCAACCTGCACAGTAGGGTAAATAGAGGATCATTAGGCAGATCAGAATAAATCTAGGAAGCCTAAGGGGATAAATAAAGGAGTAGAGAGGTAGCGCTGTTCCCCCGGCAGAGGTGGGACAGAGGTACATATATAGTGATCAGAGTCCCCGCAATTTGTGGATATAATTGACCCATACAGTGAGCTGCTGGGAGACGGAGTATACAAATTGACCTATACATTTCCATGTTGTTATACATATTAACCTATACATTTACATGTTGTTACTTGTTATCTGCATAGGAGGGTAGAAGAAGTAATGTATCTCACATGCAACCCAAGCATGGGTGTGTGTTGTTACTTAGTAGATAACCCACAGTAGAACAAAAAGGGGGTAACAAGGTTAAAAAGGTAAAAACCCAAAAAGATTGCTTGGAAAATGGAGAAAGAAATAAAAGGAAACGAGGGGAGGGGGAAACAAACATAACTGATAAAGGGCCTTTTTTGGATTAGCTCCGGTTATGTTATTGGATGGGCCATATCCAGAGGGCCAAATCCAATTACGGATTGGCTCCAATTATGTTATTAGATGGGCCATGTCCAGATTAATGAAAGGTGTCTGTAAAAATGGTTATGTCCCCAAGAAGCAGGTATAGCTACTTCTGTCGTTAAGGCCTTTTGGTTTCTCTGTTTCTAGTCGAAAAATCCACTCCAGTCCAATCCACTTTTTGTAATAGTTTCTTATCCAAATCGACCCCTCTATTCGGGTACCGAACATGTTCAATACCCTGGAAGGCTAAGACCCTCAGGTTGCCATTGTGTACATCATTTACATGTTTAGCAATCGGTGTATCTCGCTTATTTCTTATATCCCCAGATGTTCAATGATCCGTTGCTTTAATTCTCGGGTCGTCTTGCCCACATATTGTAGTCCGCAAGGGCATGTGAAGAAGAGGTGATGCTAGCCAGCCTGGATGTGGAGGCTTTATACAGTTCCATTCCACATAAGAAAGGTTTGGATACTATCCGATGTTTCCTGAATGAACGGCGTACACAATATCTGAGACATAATGAGTAGAGATGAGCGAGTAGTGAAATATTCGAAAGTTCGAAATTCGATTCGAATAGACCGCGAAATTCGACTATTCGACCGAATATCGAATCCCATTAAAGTCTATGGGAAAAAAATGCTCGCCACTTGGAAATCTCAATTCGACCACTTGAAGGTCACCAAGTCCACCCTGAAACCTCAGAAAAGGATGCCAACACTGCTGGAATGCAACTGGGACAGCAGGGGAAGCATGTCTGGGTGCATATAACGCGCCCAAGTCGCACTATTACGCCACTATCACAGCCTCTCAACAATACACTCCAAAGACAATGTAACCTCTCTGTAAAGTGAGACCATACAAGGAAACCTTCTTTCCTCTACATTGCCATGGACCCCAAGCCAAACTAGACAAAAAAGAAGATAAAATTCTGCACGCCTTAAAATCACGTTGCCTATGACAACCACAGATGGCATAGGCAAAGGGGAAAGCAAATAGACCCCACCCCTAATTGTCATTGTGTGTGTGTGTGAGATGTGGTCAGACATGTCTTCTTTAAAATGTAAAAACAACTCAAACACATGCAGAAGCCTTAAAATGCCAAATTGTTGGCGCTTGAGATGTCAGTGACCCGACCTGGCCCAGTGTCATGTCTAGCAGGTAAAGCAGTGGGGATGTTGAGGGATGCGTAGGACCGCAAAAGGCGGGAAGAGGCCGTGGGCTGGCCAGAGGCTCATGGAGAAGGCAGGCTAGAGCCCGCAGGGCCGCATCTCTTCCCTATAACAGGCCCCCACACAAAGCTCTCCCATCGAGGGCTCTTAGGTCCTTGTTGTGAAAATATTTTAATGAGTGCGCAAAGTTAGCTTGAGGTGAGCCCTCGAAAAAATTATATGGAGGCCCAAGAGGTGAGACCTCGAAAAAATTGTATTAAGGCCCAAGAGGTGAACCATAATAAAAATTGTTTGTAGGCCCAAGAGGTGAGACGTCTTAAAAATTGTGTGGAGGCTAAAGAGGTGAGACCTCTTAAAAATTATGTGGAGGCCCAAGAGGTGAGACCTCTTAAAAATTATGTGGAGGCCCAAGAGGTGAGACCTCTTAAAAATTATGTGGAGGCCCAAGAGGTGAGACCTCTTAAAAATTATGTGGCGGCCCAAGAGGTGAGACCTCTTAAAAATTTTGTGGAGGCCCAAGAGGTGAGACCTCTTAAAAATTATGTGGAGGCCCAAGAGGTGAGACCTCTTAAAAATTATGTGGAGGCCCAAGAGGTGAGACCTCTTAAAAATTATGTGGAGGCCCAAGAGGTGAGACCTCTTAAAAATTATGTGGAGGCCCAAGAGGTGAGACCTCGATAAAATTATGTGGAGGCCCAAGAGGTGAGACCTCTTAAAAATTATGTGGCGGCCCAAGAGGTGAGACCTCTTAAAAATTTTGTGGAGGCCCAAGAGGTGAGACCTCTTAAAAATTATGTGGAGGCCCAAGAGGTGAGACCTCTTAAAAATTATGTGGAGGCCCAAGAGGTGAGACCTCTTAAAAATTATGTGGAGGCCCAAGAGGTGAGACCTCTTAAAAATTATGTGGCGGCCCAAGAGGTGAGACCTCTTAAAAATTTTGTGGAGGCCCAAGAGGTGAGACCTCTTAAAAATTATGTGGAGGCCCAAGAGGTGAGACCTCTTAAAAATTATGTGGAGGCCCAAGAGGTGAGACCTCTTAAAAATTATGTGGAGGCCCAAGAGGTGAGACCTCTTAAAAATTATGTGGAGGCCCAAGAGGTGAGACCTCTTAAAAATTATGTGGAGGCCCAAGAGGTGAGACCTCTTAAAAATTATGTGGCGGCCCAAGAGGTGAGACCTCTTAAAAATTTTGTGGAGGCCCAAGAGGTGAGACCTCTTAAAAATTATGTGGAGGCCCAAGAGGTGAGACCTCTTAAAAATTATGTGGAGGCCCAAGAGGTGAGACCTCTTAAAAATTATGTGGAGGCCCAAGAGGTGAGACCTCTTAAAAATTATGTGGAGGCCCAAGAGGTGGGACCTCTTAAAAATTATGTGGAGGCCCAAGAGGTGAGACCTCGATAAAATTATGTGGAGGCCCAAGAGGTGAGACCTCGATAAAATTATGTGGAGGCCCAAGAGGTGAGACCTCTTAAAAATTATGTGGCGGCCCAAGAGGTGAGACCTCTTAAAAATTTTGTGGAGGCCCAAGAGGTGAGACCTCTTAAAAATTATGTGGAGGCCCAAGAGGTGAGACCTCGATAAAATTATGTGGAGGCCCAAGAGGTGAGACCTCGATAAAATTATGTGGAGGCCCAAGAGGTGAGACCTCGATAAAATTATGTGGAGGCCCAAGAGGTGAGACCTCGATAAAATTATGTGGAGGCCCAAGAGGTGAGACCTCTTAAAAATTATGTGGCGGCCCAAGAGGTGAGACCTCTTAAAAATTTTGTGGAGGCCCAAGAGGTGAGTCATAAATATATAAATTTTTTTATTTACGGAGCAATTCTACGGCGGTTAAGGAGGAGGAGGAGGAGGTGGAGGAGGAAATGGCACTTCATACAGATGGCACTTCACTTTTGGCTGCTTTCCACTGTTGGAGAAGCAAAGTCCGGGTCAATCCACTTGCTGTTCATTTTGATTAGCGTCAGCCTGTCGGCACTGTCGGTTGACAGGCGGCTGCGCTTATCGGTTATAATGCCCCTGGCTGCGCTGAACACCCTTTCTGATAGCACGCTGGCGGCAGGGCAGGCAAGCACCTCCAAGGCGTACAGGGACAGTTCCAGCCACGTGTCCAACTTGGAGACCCAGTAAGTGTAGGACGCCGAGGGATCGGGGAGGACAGGGGTACAGTCTGCCAGGTACTCCCGCAACATCCGCCGATACTTGTCCCTCCTGCTGATAGCGGGCCCCGCAGTGATGGAAGTTGCACGAGGGGGTGCCATGAACGTGTCCCACACCTTGGAGAGTGTTCCCCTGGTGGCTGTGGGCCTGATCGATGTTGAGGGACTCTGGGAGACCCTCTCCTCTCTGCTGCCAGCGATGGTGGGTGGGAAAATCTCCATCATGTTCTGCACGAGTTCCCTCTGGTATTCCAGCAATCGATTCGTCCTCTCCTCTACCGGAATAAAAGAGGAGACGTTATCTTTATACCGGGGGTCCAGGATTGCGAAGACCCAGTACAGTTTGTACTCCACTATCCGGACAACACGTGTGTCCCGGGAAAAGCAGCCCAGCATGAAGTCAGCCATGTGTGCCAGACTCTGAATAGGCATGACCTCACTGCCCCCACCAGAAGGATCACTTGCCATTTCCTCCTCTTCCTCTTCCGCCTCCTCTCCGCCCCATCCGCGCTGAACCAATGGGATGCACACAGCCTGACTGCTACCCTCGCCGCCAGCATCCTCCTCCTCTTCCACAGCCACCTCCACGTCGTCCTCCTCCTCCTCATCCTCCTCCTCCTCCTGCAACTGCCACCGTGAAGCAGACAAAAGTGTGGTCTGACTGTGTAGCTCCGTTGCGTCTCCTCCTACCCCCGTCTCCTCTGCGTGCAATGCGTTCTCCTTTATTGCGATGAGTGATTCTTTAAGGACGCATAGGAGCGGGATGGTTACGCTCACTATAGCGTCCTCGCTGCTGACCTTCTTGGTGGACTCCTCAAAGATACGCAGTACATCGCATATGTCTGCCATCCATGGCCACTCGTGGTTGGCAAACTGAGGGAGCTGAGTTGGAGGCACGCGTGGATTCATAATCTGGTACTCCATCAATGCTCTCTGCTGCTCACACACCCTGGCCAACATGGAATAGGTGGAATTCCAGCGAGTCGGCAGGTCGCACAACAGCCGATGTTCAGGCAAATGGAGGCGTTGCTGGAGTTTTTTTAAGCTAGCAGCAGCTACAGTTGACTTCCGAAAGTGAGCGCACAAGCGCCGCACTTTCACCAGTAGCTCTGCCAGGTTGGGGTAAGTCTTTAGAAATTTTTGGACTACCAGATTAAAAACGTGGGCCAGACATGGTACGTGATTGAGTTCGGCAAGCTCCAGAGCCGCCACCAGGTTACGGCCGTTATCGCACACGACCATGCCTGGTCCTAGCTGCAGCGGCGACAGCCACATCTCCGTCTGCTGCAATATGGCGTCCCTCACCTCTGGGGCGCTGTGCTTCCTGTCGCCCAAGCTGATGAGCTTAAGCACCGCCTGCTGACGTCTCCCCGCGCCAGTGCTGCAACGCTTCCAGCTAGCGGCTGAGGGCGATGTTAAGGCAGAGGAGGAGGAAGAGGAGGGGGGTTTATCAGAACCCGTGCTGGCAATCTTGGGCGGGGGTAGTAGGTAGGCCGTCTCTTTTTGCGACCCCGTCCCCGCTTCCACAACATTCACCCAGTGTGCCGTCAAAGAGATGTATCGTCCCTGGCCGCAAGCACTTGTCCACGAGTCGGTGGTCAAGTGGACCTTTGCGCTGACTGCGTACCTCAGGGCCCGCCTGATGTTACGCGACACGTGCTGGTGCAGGGCGGGGACGGCACTCCGGGAAAAGTAGTGGCGGCTGGGGACGGAATAACGAGGTGCGGCAGCCGCCATCAGGTCGCGGAAGGCCTGCGTCTCCACAAGCCTAAACGGCAACATCTCCAGGGCCAGCAGTTTGGAGATGTGGCAGTTTAAGGCTTGGGCTTGGGGGTGACTCGAGGCGTACTTCCGCCTGCAGTCGAACGCCTGCGAGATGGACAGTTGTTGGGACGAGGAGTGTGAAGGTGCAGGCGAAGAGGCGGGGGAAGGGGAGGCTGAAGGAGAAGGCCCCAAAGTAGCCGAGGCAGATGTGGAGGTGTCCTGGCTGGAGGTCTGGACCGCAGTGGCAGCACACAACAAAGGGGAAGAGGCAGTGGCAGCAAGACCGGGCGCAGGTTGTATTGCGTTTGCTCTCTCCCACTCAGCCCAGTGCTTGACTTCCAAGTGACGCCGCATGCCTGAGGTGGTCAGATTGCTCTTCTCAGAGCCCCTACTCAGTTTTGAGTGGCAGAGTGTGCAAACCGCGCTCAGTTTGTCATCCGCACAAACATTAAAAAATCTCCACACCACAGAAGTACGAGGCCTCGATGGGGGAGCCTGTCATACCCCCCCTGCATGGTGATTGGTGGAAAAAGAGCGCCAGGGAAGGTGGGAGGGGAAACGAATTCTAAGTGCGCCATCGCCGTTATACTCGATTGAAATCGAGTATGCCGAATAGCGTAGTATTCGATCGAATACCAGCTCGATCGAACACTACTCGCTCATCTCTAATAATGAGTTCATCATCGCTCTACTCGACTTTATCCTAAGCCATAACACTTTCCTATTTAATGGAAAGATCTTCCGCCAGCTCAGGGGGGTGGCGATGGGCAGCCCTTGTGCACCCATGTTCACCAACCTCTACCTGGGCTGGTGGGAGAGGGAAGTGGTCTTTGGACAGAGACTAGTGGACTTAGCATCATGTATCCAGCTATGGCTGAGACACATTGATGATGTCCTAATACTCTGGAAAGGTAGTGTATCATCCTTCAAATCCTTCGTGGATAGACTCAATGAAAACGATTTGGGTCTCTTCTTTACCTCCACGATAGAATCTGAATCAATCACCTTCCTTGAACTCACAATCATAAAGGAAAGAGACGGGCATTTAAGTACTAACCTATACCGTAAACCCACGGCCACCAACAATCTGCTGCAGTGGACTAGCGGTCATCCTAGACCCCTCCGTAAAGGAATCATTAAGGGACAATACCTTAGAATGAAACGGAACTGTTCCCATGCAGCAGATTTTAAAGTGGCTGCAGACGATCTAAGGAATAAGTTCCTGTACAGAGGATACCCAGATGAAGTCCTTAAACAGGCATACCACCATGCCCGATGTAAGGACAGGAAGGATCTCCTAGTCCCAAAAACATCAGAGGACACGGACGGGAATGTGAGAATTATTGGTACATACGATGCAGCATCCAATGAGGTGAGAGACATCTTGGTACGCCATTGGGGAATCTTAAAAACAGACCCGGATATTGGAAACCAAATCAGTGCTGCACCACTCATAACATATCGGAGAGGACGCAATCTACGGGAACGTCTCGTGCAAAGTTTCCTGACGCCAAAACACCCCCAAACATGGTTGTCACATAACATCACGGGCAACTTTCGATGTCGGGGATGCGTGACCTGCAGCTCGCTGAAAGTGGGCAGAAATTTCAGTAGCACAATCACCAACCAGATGTTCACGATTAGATCCTACATTAATTGTAGAAAGACGGGGGTCATTTACTTGATCACATGCTCTTGTGGACTACAATATGTGGGCAAGACGACCCGAGAATTAAAGAAACGGATCGTGAACATCTGGGGGATATAAGAAATAAGCGAAATACACCGATTGCTAAACATGTAAATGATGTACACAATGGCGACCTGAGGGTCTTTGCCTTCCAGGGTATTGAACATGTTCAGTACCCGAATAGAGGGGTCGATTTGGATAAGAAACTATTACAAAAAGAACTTGAGTGGATTTTTCGACTAGAAACAGAGAAACCAAAAGGCCTTAACGACAGAAGTAGCTATACCTGCTTCTTAGGGACATAACCAGTTTTACAGATACCTTTCTTTAATCTGGACATGGCCCATCTAATAACATAATTGGAGCCAATCCGTAATTGGATTTGGCCCTTTGGATATGGCCCATCCAATAAAATAACTGGAGTTAATCCAAAATAGGCCCTTTATCAGTTATGTTTGTCCCCCCCCCCCCCCCCCGTCCTTTTATTTCTTTCTCCATTTTCCAAGCAATCTTTTCGGGTTTTTTACCTTTTTAACCTTGTTACCCCCTTTTTGTTCTACTGTGGGTTATCTACTAAGTAACAACACACACCCACGCTTGGGTTGCATGTGAGATGCATTACTTTTTCTATCCTCCTATGCAGATAACAACATGTAAATGTATTGGTTAATATGTATAACAACATGGAAATGTATAGGTCAATTTGTATACTCTGTCACCCAGCAGCTCACTGTATGGGTCAATAATATCCGGAAATTGTGGGGACTCTGATCACTTAACATGCACCTCTGTTCCACCTCTGCCGGGGGAACAGCGCTACCTCACTACTCCTTTATTTATCCCCTTAGGCTTCCTAGATTTATTCTGATCTGCCTAATGATCCTCTATTTACCCTATTGTGCAGGTTGGCATCTATTCTACACATAGGACCGGCCCTCAGTGAGGAGAGCACAGCGAAGAGGTTACCACACCCCATCACGCTGATTGGCCTCCTAGACTACATGTGCAGCGTCTCCTGCTCTTTTCAGTTTTTCAATACAGCTCACACTCCTGATGAGATAGCTTGTAGATGCTATCAGAAACGCATCGAGTAGGGGCTTCTGTGAGCAATTTTGGCAGGTTGCAAGATAGGTAGGTGTCCCCTCTTACAGTCAATGTTTATGAACTAAACGGAGGGGATCCAGATTAACTTAGATTCAAGCAACCGCTTCTGAGTAGGAGTTGGTGAGACGCTAGATTATTGGTATGGTATTTCTTACCGAAAATCCACAAGTCACTGACCCAGCCCCCCGGGAGACCCATTGTGTTGGGGGTTGGGTCAGTGACTGAACCTCTCTCTAGATATGTTGACTGGCTATTGCGACCACTGCTGCTTAGTCTACCCTCTCATCTGGGTGACACAGGTGATCTCCTCCGTGCCCTGGAAGATTTCCAGTGGCAGGAGGATTTTCACTTGGTGTCGCTAGATGTAGAGAGCCTGTACACTAGGATTCCTCAAGATGAAGGCATTGCTTCAGTGGTAGAGGTACTTAAGGACACCAATAAGAGTCAATAAGAGACATTTAGCAACTTCATAAAAGAGTCCCTGGAATTGATACTGAAGAATAATGCCTTCAAATTCGGGAAGAGGTGGTTCAAACAGAAGTTTGGAACCGCCATGGGTACCCCAGTAGCTTGCACTTTTGCTAATATATACCTTGGCAAATTTGAGGATAATTACATATACTCAGCGAATAATCCTTTTATTTTATTCATCAAAATGTACTTCAGGTTTATAGACGATGTGATCATAATCTGGTCAGGTATACAACAGCAATTTGAGGAATTTGTGGACTATCTCAATGTCACCAATACAATGAATATGTTATTCACCCATAAGTTTGGGGGTACAAGCATAGAATTTCTAGATGTACTAGTGAAAATTGAGGAAGGTTGTATTGTGACAGGGGGTTACCGGAAACCTACGGCAACAAATGCCCTGTTACACTTCTCTAGCTATCATCCTGAGAGTGTCAAAAGGGCAGTACCCTATGGTCAATTTACTAGGCTGAGAAGAATTAATGTCACAGAGGAGGGGTATAAAGAACAGGCCCGAGAGTTGAGAAAAAGGTTACGAGCAAGGGGGTATCCGTCAGAGCTTCTGAATGAAGCAATGGCAAGAGCTAACAGAATGGATAGGAAGTCCCTAATAGCTGGTAACAAAAATACCAAGAAAAAAACTAACAGTATAGAAGAGCACCTCGTCTTCTCCTTTAAGTTCAGTCCACTGGTGGATAAAATTAAGGGAGCTATACGGAGACATTGGAATATATTAGAAAGGGATGAAGGATTGAAACTATCTCCCAATTCCCGCCCTACTATAGCCTTTAGGAGAAGCCATACAATCAAGGATAAGGTGGTGAGAAGCCGTTTCCTGGAAAAGAAACCTGAAAGTTGGCTGGATAATTGGATTCCTAAGGGAAATAGGAGGTGTGGCAATTGTTCTTGTTGTAGATTTAACCCACAGTGGGCGATACTTAGATTTGGAGGAGTACAGCATAGAGTCAATTCCCTCATTACATGTGTAGAAGGAAGTGTGAGAGGTGAGATAATATGTATATATATGCATGCATATATATACATATAGATATGTGGGGCCTTCCCCTTTTATGTACATATGTATATATGTATACACATGTGGGTGTATGTGTGGGGCCCTCTTACATGGCCCCATGTGCGCATGTATGGGCCTTATCCTGCCCCGCAGTGTGTATATATGTATACACGAATTGGCCCCATATATATATGTATGCCCCCTTTCCCTGTTTATACCCCATATAAATATGTATGCCCCCTTTCCCTGTTTATGCCCCATATATATATATATATATATATAATGCCCCCTGTTTCATAGTGACCCCTAAAATGCCCATAATATCCTCCAGAAGTATATAGATACATGTACATGATCCCCAGTTATGTACATGTATCTATATACATGTCACAACCAGGGTGCCCCCCCCATAGCCCCCAGCAGATGGACAAAGGCCATCTGCTGGGGATAGCTGGAGATATGGGACTGGACTAATTAGTCCAGTCCCAGGTACTTCAAAGGGACAGAAGATCGATATGATCTTCAGTCCCTTCTGTTAATTACCCTCAGCACTGCTGGGGGCAATTAAAAGGACAGGGAAACAATAGGTTTCCCTGTCTCTGCATGGCGCGTACCTCTGGCGCTTGTAATTACAAGCGCCGGAGATGCAAAGCGCTCCCCAGGCGGAGGATCAAAGAGATTCTCCGCCCGGGAAACAGCACGGGCCGGCGCGGTGACGTCATAGCACCGCGCCGGCACTCGTGCACATGCTGCCGGCGCGCTCGCTCGCCGGCAGCATGGGAGCGAGCGCGACCGGGTTTAAATAACCATGATCGCGCTGCGCTCTTCAGTTGGAGCCGTGCCTCCCCAAAGGAAGAATCATCCCCTGGAAAATGAGCATACAAGCGGGAATTAACCCCTAGACGACGAGCAAGCCAGAATCATCCTCTGGACGACGAGCATCATCCCCTAGAGACGAGCAACTAGTGGCTGAGTAACCCTACATTAACCCCTGCAACCCTGAACCACCAATGTTTTAACCCCTTCTTTCTCCCCTGCAATATTCTGCCATTAACCCCTGGTGCCCTGCATTACCCCTGCCCTATACCACCAACGACCCCTGCTCCAGACCCCTGCAATACCCTAGTTTCCCTACAACCCCTGGATCCCTGTATTAACCCCTGATTGCCCTGATATTCCCTGCAAACCCCTGGAGTGCCCTACCCTGCAATCACCCTACCATAGCCTTGCAAACCCCTGGATCCCTTGATTTAACCCCTGCCTTGCCCTGCCATATTTACCCCCTTGATTTAACCCCTGCCTTGCCCTGCCATATTTACCCCTGCAACCCTATACCATTAACCCCTTCCCTGCCAATAACCCATCGTTATTCCCTGTTGCTTACTCCTCCATATATATTAACCCTTTTGCTTCCCTAGGGACAGTAATATAGATTAGGTTGGGGAGGGCGGCTATCTAGTTGTGTGTATGTGCGTGTAGTTAGTTGTGTGGGTGGACGTATACGGGATTGTGTAGAGTAGTTAGGTTTTTATTGTACTGTATTGTTGATAAATAATAAATATTGTTATTATTTATAATACAGTGTTTGTATAGTATTTTTGTAACGTGTATTTTGAGCCCCCTTTAGGTCGTGTGGAAGGAAGTAGGTACTACATAGGTATAAATAGGCGGAACTAGCGGAAGCGGGTTACGCCTATTTATGAATATTAATTATTGGTACATTCCCAAAATACCAATAATTAATATCCCCTATTACATTGGCGAGCCAGGGCCCATAGCGTAGACTTTGTAGCTGTATTTAGCAACGACAAGGAGGAGTCGCTTATTCTGTGAATTAGCCAGGCAATAGGGACGCGGACAGTGGTTTCTGTGCGTCAAAGGGACTGGTAATTCGGACAGGTAACGCGATTCCTCAGTCCTAGCTGAATACAGTACAATTTCTTTCGCAAAAGAACCTAGATCTTTTGTGTAGTGTTTAACGTTTTGTCTATTCCATTTACACGACCCGGGACGAGTCAGCGTACACGGGACCAGAAGAGGAAGACCCATACAATCACCGAGAGAGGACCATCGCCGGGGGTGCTGAGCCAAAGAAGTCCAGCTGGTCGGGAGAAGGCGTTCCGGAGACTACAGGACCTCCTCCAAGCAGCTAAGGAAGGACAACTCAAGGCAGCACCACAGAAGATGGCGACCTCCAAAAAAGTGAGTATGGACTTCTCCACACTGCAACATCTAGCCAAACACAGCACATTTAACCCTATCATTCCCACAACATATAAATCCACAGAGATGCTATGGTCCAATTTATTGGATCAAGCATACGCACACGATAAGGTGTGTATCAGTAAGAGTGTATTTAATAGGACCACTAAACGGCTCCAAATGTTGGCTAAATTGGTACACACCTTTGAAGACAACATTTGGAAGCCAGAACATGCGGAAACACTTGCCAACACAAAAAGGGCAGAGGAAGTTCCCAACACGTTGAATTTCCACTGCAATTGTTGTGTTGAACATTACAAGCAGGTACACACACTAGAAACCCAACTCCAAGAAACGGCCCAGTGTACAGTTGAGAGGGGCAGGGAAATCTGTGTCTTAGAGGCGAGACTCTCGGAGAAAGAGAGTTTCTACTCTGACATGGACAGAGAGCTCCTCAGACTGTATACTGAGATAAACCAGTATAAGAACAATGTGGCATCCACAGATGCCATTATTGTTCAACTTAGAAAGGACCTGGATGCAAAGGCGCAAACCATTGCGGATTTGCAGCAGGTAATTGAAAATCTGTCACGGCCTGGTGCTGATAGCAGGGTGCCCACGAAACAGGTATGCGTTTCGGGAACGGCACAGGGGGAGACAGCGGCGGCACCGCCGGCAACTCCCACGGACCAAACGTCCGAAGCTCTAGCCACTGGGGGACAGGTGGAGCGGACGCTTCAGTTCTCCCCAACACCCGGGGAGAACAGACAAAGCAGCCGTCTCCAGGAGTTGGACAGCATTTGGGCAGGGGGAAGTGGTTGGCAAACCGTGCATACCACTTCCAACCCCCCAACTCGTCCGGTGAGGCAGGAGGAATTTTATCCCAACCATAACAGTATGGAAAGGATAAATTTCCTGCTACGGATCTGCAAGGAGATCCCCAAATACGATCCCAATGTAGATCCGTTCACTTCATGTGATATCTTCGAGGGTCACTGCGATAAATACTCTGTGGCCCCCGAGTATCGCATGGAGTTGTTTAAACTCTGGTTACCAACCCACCTGAACCAGAGGTATGAGGTGACGGGGAGAACGCAACCCAAAAATGGACAGTATCATGATAAGGAGGAACGCCTCTCCATACTCATGAGACTGGCAACGGGTCATTGGGACGTTACTCCAGACATCCTGACAAAGTTCAAACCAACTATACATGACGAGCCTTTGTCATTGTGTAGTCGGTTTGAGGCGATGTACAGGAAAGTCACAAAAGATCAAGGTATTGGAGTTCCGCAAGGCATGATTCGCATGTTTGTGGAGAAATTCCCATACCTTGAAACTGCAATCCGGTTGAGTGCAGCCAGGGAACCTTCTTTGACGGACGCTGCCATGGTTATTGAGCAGTATAGGCAGGATATACTGCACAATAAGAAGTCCGTCAAAGCAAGGGAACGTGTGCCTGTAAACGGTAAATCCCAGGGCGAATGGGTACAGCACACAAAATCTTTACCAACTGTTCGCCCCACGGCCCCTCCATTGGAAAAAACAGGAAGCGTTCGCTGCTTCCTGTGTTCACAATATGGGCACATAAAAAGAAATAGTCCACAATGGACACGCAATAAAACCAATTCAGAAAAATCAGGGAATAATAATGGTTTCAGGATGAAACCTAATCATTCCAAGACAGTGGGGGAACAGGAGGAAAAGAATATGGGGCTTTCACACGGACAGGCACCTAAACGTGTAGCCGTCGTGAATACCCCAGCCCATAGAGCAGTTGGTGCGGAATCGCAAGAATCCACACCAAGCGCTCCAAAGGAGAACCCACAAGTGGCAGTATGTACCTCACAGGTACCTACTGGGAGTCTGGTGGAAATCGACTGAGTAGTAGGGATCCCTAAAAATCTGGCGCCAGTATGTCCCATCATACTGGATCCTTCAGGGAGACCCCACATTAAGGACAGAATAAAGGACAAAGACACAAAAATCATGCTTGACACTGGTGCGGAGATTTCCATCACCAATGTTGAACATGATTTACACCCCAACAGCCCTCAGTGTGTGGTGATCGGATTTGATCACCAACAAGGGGGGGTGAGGGCCCACAGAATTGACGAAGTCATCATCCAGATTGCCAAATATATGACCCTGAGAATCCCAATGTGGTATTACCCCGGTTCTGATAACATCATTGGAACTGATGTAATGACCCAAAATGGGTGGATCATAGATCTGGCAAACTGTATTGTGTGGAAAGGTCCCAGACAAGCAAAGGTGTTTGTCATCCAACGCCAGTGTCTGAGCCCACCTTTGCCACAAATCGAAAATTCGGATGGCATACTCGAACACAAGTGGCCAGATGTCTCGCACAATCCGGACCTCGAGCCCGTTGTGTATCAGTATCCAGATCTGTGGGCCCAGACTAAAAATGATTGTGGCCGATTGATTGGTGTTCAGGTGGACATTCAAGGACCTGATCCTCCACCTCAACGCCAATACCGATTTCCACCAGAAGCCACCCAATCAATTATGGACACAGTCCAAGAATTGATGGCGAGGGGTGTGGTCATTGAGGGGAATTCAAAATGCAACAATCCCCTCTGGCCGGTTAAGAAAAAGGACACGAATGCGTGGCGTCTTACCATAGACCTTCGTGTCCTTAACAAATACACCCCAATGTCCGCTCCGGTGGTGGCACAGACTCCCGACATCATGGCCAGAATAAGCGGCAAGAGTCGCGTATTCTCGACCATAGATGTGGCCAATGGGTTTTTCTCAATTGAACTGACGGAAAACTGCAGGTACAAATTTGCCTTCACGGTGGGGAACAGACAGTACATGTTTGCTGTACTTCCCCAGGGGTTCCATAGCAGTCCCACGTATTTTCACCAGGCATTAGCGGCCGTACTGAGCGTGTTTTCACGGCCGGAATGCCTTCTGCAGTACGTGGACGATTTGCTCTTGCATACAGAGACCATGGAGGAACACCTGGCCCTGTTGAAGGAGCTGCTGGGACTCCTGGCCAAGTCCGGACTAAAACTGAGTCCCCACAAGGCAAATTTGGCCAAGGCAGAGGTGACTTTCCTTGGGGTCCAAATATCTTTTGGAGCCAAAGGTATCATGGCTGCCCGAGTGGAAGCCATGGTAAAGTTACCTAGGCCTGGCACTCTACAGGATTTGAGAAAATTCCTGGGAGTTGCCAACTTCATGAGAGAGTTCATAGAGGATTTTGCCGCCAAAGCGAAACCTCTATGAACTCCTCCGAGGAGAAGAGCCTTCCCTCAAGGGTTGGTCTGATGCACAGGAAGAGGCCTTTTCTATCCTGATGGGGAAATGGCCATACAGGCGCATGCAGGGACAGAGTCGATCTCAGCGGTCCTTCTCCAACAGATCGGACATGATTTCAGACCGCTGGGATACTTCTCCAGGCTTCTTTCGCCCGTCGAATGAGGGTTCAATGAATGTGCTAAACAGTTGGCAGCCATACACTATGCAGTCAAAACCACCGAGCATATTGTAGGCTTCAAGCCCCTCACCATTCAGACTCCACACTCCCCTTTGGCTCTCTTGCTCTGCGATACACTTCCTGGAGTCTCACGAGTCTAACAGAGATTTGGGAGGTGGATCATGGACCTTAGTGGGAGGAACCTGAAGGTGACCCACAAAGCCAAATATGTTCTGTCCCAGTTGCTCAACCTGACTGGAACAGAACATGACTGTGGACAACCGACACAGGTCGACACGCCACAGCTGTTCAGGACCGACACACATCCCGAGGACAGAGTCATCTTTGTGGATGGCTCTCGGTTCTATTTGGAGGGGACATACGTCACAGGTTTCGCCGTGCTAGATGAGACCACAGGCACCCAGAGTCTTGTCAAGCTGCCTGGTCACATGTCTGCACAGCGGGCAGAACTGGAGGCTGTCAAGGAGGCCCTCCTCCTTCAACCCCCTGGGAAACGAACTATATATAGCGACAGTTCATATGTAGTTCGTTCCCTGACCTTACACCTGGACGTATGGAAAAGACGAGGATTTGTTGACAGTCAAAACAAACCTCTGGCTCATGTATCGGTCCTGAAAGAGCTGTGGGAATGGGGTATGGCACAACCGGCAGAAGCAGCCATCATCAAAATCCCTGCTCATCAGAGAGGTGACGAACCCTTGACGTTGGGCAACAACAAGGTTGACGAACTGGCCAAACTGGCGGCAGTGTCTGGGACCCTCCGAGAACCAGACACTGAGCCATTACCGACACACCGGATTGCAGTACGAAGTAGCAACCTGAGAGAGGGCCCTGTGTCCTTTGAGGAGGAACAATCCAAGGATCCTCTTCTAAGGACACACTTCACATCACCCCAGCATCCCTGGTCAATACGACAGGGGATCCTGTGCTATGATACCGGTACTCAGCAGCTTCATCTCCCCGTGGTCCTGCAGCATCTACAGGTAGAGCTGATGAGACTAAACCATCAACTGTTTGGACACCTTGGCCGGGATAAACTCTTGTCCCTTTTAAAGGATAAATTATACTGGCCAGGAATGTCTAGCACGGTGGAGGAAGTGACCCAGCAGTGCCTGGTATGTGCTCAGGTAAACCCAAGGGCGGCTGCCCTCAAACCGGTGTTGCAGAGAGTACCTCATGCGGATGGTCCGTGGTCATCCATCCAAATTGACTTTATCGGACCTTTGCCAACCGGAAGTCGTAACTGCCGTTACGCACTGGTGGTAGTGGATGTCTTCTCTAAATGGGTAGAAGCCATCCCTACGGTCAATGATTCGGCTGCGACCACTGCCCGTGTTCTTTGGGAACAGGTTCTGTCACAATGGGGCATCCCCAGCGTGATAGAGTCAGACAGAGGAACCCATTTCACGGGTAAGGTGATGAAAGCCCTTTGCGAGCTTTTGGGCGTGAAGCAAAGGTTTCATGTGCCGTACCATCCTCAGTCTGCGGGCATTGTCGAACGGATGAACCGGACCATCAAGACCCGGCTTGCCAAAGCACTGCTGGAGAAAGGTTCCTCATGGGTAACCTCCCTTCCAGCTGTGCTAATGGGTATTCGAGCGACCGAGGCATCAAGTACCGGCATAACCCCGTTCGAACTCATGACAGGACGAAAAATGCCCCTATGTCTGCCTAACGAACCGCTAGTGTCAGAGCCTGCAAAGAACGCCATCGCCAGGGACATGTTTCTCCAGCAGGTTCAACAGAACCTGAAGGAGTTACTACCCTACGCCGCAATACGGTTGCACAAACCGTATCTACAGGGGGAGACACCGATGCCCTCTGTAGGTGATCTGGTGATGGTAAAGGTCTTCCGTCGGGCCGGACCTTGGGACGCAAACTGGGAAGGTCCTTACCAGGTACTTGAAGTAATGGGTGACACTATGCTTAAAGTACAAAGGCCGTTGACATCAAAAAAGAAATCACGTAGGAGGCAGGAGATCTTGTGGATCCATATCGACCAGGCCAAGGCCACTCGAGCCTCCCCAGCTCAATAACGTACATTCGTTTTGAGTGGGGTGAGGGGGGGGAATTGGTGGGTCGATGGTGGATCCAGAACATTAACTATTTGACTTGTAATTACTTGACAGAACACGGGAGGGAGACCCGCCGTGAACACGGTTAGCGAGAGAACACATAGGGATCCTCTGAACGGGGCACATCTCCAGCTTGTGACACTGGTGGTAAGCATGATTATGGCAGGCTCAGCCTCTGTGGGGGAGGGTCGGGGAACTGATTACGGTATGGCTAACATATCACTTAGTAGACCCGGTCTCATAATGGTGGAATGTTTGGGTGGCAAAATCCTGGAACCATACGAGAACTTCACCTTTACACCGGGGCAGTGGTATCTGTATGGTTTTCAGAGAGAGGGTTTTGCCAATGGTGTAATCCAGCATTATGTCCCAGTAGAGAATGTGTCTGCCATACAACATGACTTGCACGCCCTCTGCCTCAAGGAATTTAGACATTTTCAGGATGTAGACCCAACACCCATCAAATCTGTGAGATGGGTGTCTAGGGACCCCCACTTGCATCCTTACAGACAAGTGGAAGCCAACACTACCACGGTGTTGTGCACAAAAGATGGGGTTCTAGATCCTGAGGATGTCACTGGGGCAGAGTATAGTGGCTGGTATATCCTCAAAGCCACTTTCATTAGGAAGGATAGTTATGATAAGGTGAGGGTCAGGACATATTTTGATAGACCTATCCCAGTAAAAGGCACCCTAAAGGCTTATTGTATGATAAGGGATTCCCAGATGATTATCACCCGGGAATCCAGTTATGTACAGGGACATGTGTCCACAGATTACTTACGAACCAGTACAATGATGTTAAAGTTAAACTGCAGTAACTCTGGTCAGGCCTTATGGAATGATCAGAGTGGTCTGGTAAAACTGGAAGACTTGTATCGAGCAACAGTTTTAAAGGTATGGACTGATGCCAAGGATCAAAGGTATACTCAGTTAGAGGGTTCGCCATCCATACGGTCTTTCATGATCACCATCATGAGAGACAACTGTGTTCCGGAGGTGACAGGCTACTACTTTGTCACTTATGCCCACTGGGAACAGGACACCCAGATGGTCATGTCGGACACTAATCCCTGGAGGTGGGATTTAGTGTGTAATGGGGTGGATGCCCCTAAAGTGGATGTATGGATGGATGGTACCCCTATGACTGAGGAATACTGGGGCAGGTACGTGTCTTCCGATTGGAAAGACCCCCGTGGCAGAGATATTAACTTTGACATCAATATAGATGGTTCGTTTAAGTGGCCTTTTTGTGAGGCAGTAGATGAAGGGTGCTGGACTTTTACTCAGTGGGTCTATCTGTCCAGTCCCAAACCGATAGGCAAACTAGTGTTGCAGGCTGGAGAGAGTGATCAGTGGTACCCGTTCAAAGGTAGAGGACAAGTGTGTGTGACGGTGGTGAGGATTCCCTATGAAGCGGAGGGTCTCCAACCTGTGAAACCCCATTTAGACTCTTGCAACGCCCCTATCCATCAATTGGCAGACCCCATAGCTCCTCAGCTGTCATCCCCATGGAGTATCATTACTGACGCGAAATTCGTCCTCTACACCTGGAGAATCTCCGTGGATGATTTTCGGGTTGACCATTGGGACCACAGATGCGAGGAGTTTGTGAGGAACCAAATTGACTTGCTAAAGGGTTGGATAGAGGCGGGGCAAGAGGGAAGAAAAGATGATCCCCGGAACAGGAAGTACAGGGAGAGGAGAGATCTGATCGCTATGGGACTAGGCGGAGGTGCATTGGGTGTAGGTGCCCTGAACACTATGGATATGGAAGTCCTGAGAAGTAAACTTGGGGACATTGCGAAACATACCGGGGAAGGATTCAAGACCCAGCTTGATGTAAACCACGTCTTAGAGGGTTTGCAGCATTCGCACATAGATGCCACTACCTCTCTATCTTCTGCTCTACGAGAGAAGTTTAGAAGGTTAGTTGTGGGTCTCTTGGAGGAGCAAGACAGAGCTCAGCTAGCCCTGGCGTGTACGCAGGTTCAGAGTGAACTCTCGGACAACCTTAAACATATTGTGTCGGCCCTACATAACGGTCACTTCCCATTCAACCTCCGCCAACGGATGAGTCCCCTGATCTCTCCCTTTGCGGTCAATCATACCAACTGGTGGGTGGTCCAGTGGCACGGCTGTAAAAACTTGACATGTACCGCATCGTCTTTGGCACCTGTATCCGGGACCCTTAGGAAAGGATACAGTGCCATTAACCTAGGGATCGTGGTAAGCAACCGGACGGTACTTCATCCACAGCTCCCCTCAAACGTTCTAACCTATGAGAAGGGACATCCATATCTGTTTGACACAGATGGATGTTGGAGGAAAGAGGATGCTATCCTCTGTCAGGGTGGTCAGGATCGGGTGCTCAGGCACCAGTGTTGGAGCGTCAAGGGGTCCTGTGAGATGAAGGCCAGCCCAATACCTTCTTCCCGTTTGATATATATGGGACAAGGGTACTGGTGCTGGTACCAGGGAGATAATACTTCTTACACTATCTTTGGAACTAACTGCACCGAAAGAGGAGAACTCCTCCCAGGGGCATATTGCACCCTCAGTCCCGTCCTAGGTCTAGACGTCGCGGAATTACAAGGAAGAACCCCGATAACCCCTGAGAAGAGATTGGACATCCGCCCAGACACTCCCGTGAGGCTCCAGAAGATACCACTTGGGTTCGGGAAGGAACTCAAGCATCTTCTTCTGGACTTCAGCCGTGAAGAAGAGATCCTGAAGAATCTTCGAGAAACAGAACATCAAGCCACAATCCAGTTGGCCCATGACAGAACCAAGATCACCAAAATTATTACAGCATTGGAAAAGGACTCCAAGGTTTCGTGGTGGGAGAGCCTTTTTGGATGCAGTCCTAAAGCCACGTCCTTCTTCAACTTATTAATCCATCCAGTGATAGTCCTCCTGGTTCTGGTCGTCGTGATGTACCTGGGACTATTCCTTATTTACCGGAGAGTCAAGAGACTGGCGGACCAATTGGAACAGAACCAGATGGAACTTCACGAGAGCAAGAGGAGAAGAAGGCTCAGGATGTAACCTAGTGAAAACCTGAGGTCATGGACTTTTATTTGATTTTTCTTTTTTTTTTGCATGGAATTTTTCATGGACTTTATTTGATTTTTCGTTTTTTTTTATGGGAGTTTTTGGGGGTGTAGACCATGGACTACCTTCGGTTTCGCTTTGCGGGGGTAGGTCTGCCGCCATCCAAAACTCCATATTGTATATTTTAGAACTATAAGGGGGAGGGGTAATGTGTGGTTTTTCGTATGTGTGTGGATGGGGAAAAGAATAGGGCTCGTTAGGGACAGGCCCCTTCTTTCCAACATTTGCCACTCCAACCCTAGGAATGGTACAGTTCATAAGGGATGGACTGAATGACAGTCAGTGCGGTGTTCTTTCCCGCAGTTAGAATTTAGGTGCTATGACATCACCTCACACTCCAGAAAGTCTGACCTGCCTTGTAAAGACCTGCGTATCTGTCCAAGAAAGAGCTTCCTCAATGACAGAATCTGCAAGCAAGATAAGAAGAAGTGTCGGGAGGAAAAGTACTAAAGGAGGCCAGTCCACCTGCATTACGTGGATCCGCCTAGAAGATGAAGAGTGAAGCTGTCCCAGAGTCTAATCGACAAAGAGAAGGCAGTGGGAGCAGCTGATACTGGAAGACCGACACTACATGAAGATCGCCAGTAGAGTCATCCCAGAGTCCAATCAACAAAAGACTACAGTGGGAAGAGCTAAGGCTTAAAGACCATCACTACCCAGATGTGAGGGTGAAGCCATCCCTGAAGTCAGACCAATTGCAGAAGACTGTGGGAGTAGCGGAAACTTCGAGACAGTGGTGTGCCATCCCAGAAGTCCAAACAACTAAAGACGACTGAGGGAGAGGCAAGAGAAGACGGGGATAGTTTGATCTGTGGACGGAGACGTCAGGTTACGGTGAAGGGCAGGGAAGAGGTCGCGTAACCACGAGGGGTGATGTCTCAGTACCTAAGGACCGAATTATTCTTTAGTCTGTCCTGAACTGTTATCCATTATGGGCGGGGTTGAGGAGGCAAATGTATCCCCACACTTCCGTCCCATTTTAATATGTCGTGTTCCCGACAACAGGGGGATTGTAGAAGGAAGTGTGGGAGGTGAGATAATATGTATATATATGCATGCATATATATACATATAGATATGTGGGGCCTTCCCCTTTTATGTACATATGTATATATGTATACACATGTGGGTGTATGTGTGGGGCCCTCTTACATGGCCCCATGTGCGCATGTATGGGCCTTATCCTGCCCCACAGTGTGTATATATGTATACACGAATTGGCCCCATATATATATGTATGCCCCCTTTCCCTGTTTATGCCCCATATAAATATGTATGCCCCCTTTCCCTGTTTATGCCCCATATATATATATAATGCCCCCTGTTTCATAGTGACCCCTAAAATGCCCATAATATCCTCCAGAAGTATATAGATACATGTACATGATCCCCAGTTATGTACATGTATCTATATACATGTCACAACCAGGGTGCCCCCCCATAGCCCCCAGCAGATGGACAAAGGCCATCTGCTGGGGATAGCTGGAGATATGGGACTGGACTAATTAGTCCAGTCCCAGGTACTTCAAAGGGACAGAAGAGCGATATGATCTTCTGTCCCTTCTGTTAATTACCCTCAGCACTGCTGGGGGCAATTAACAGGACAGGGAAACAATAAGTTTCCCTGTCTCTGCATGGCGCGTACCTCCGGCGCTTGTAATTACAAATCAAAGAGATCAAAGAGATCCTCCTCCCGGGAAACAGCGTCATAGCACCGTCATAGCACCGCGCCGGCACTCGTGCACATGCTGCCAGCGCGCTCGCTCGCCGGCAGCGCGGGAGCACAGGAGCGAGCGCGACCGGGTTTAAATAACCCGATCGCGCTGCGCTCTTCAGTTGGAGCCGTGCCTCCCCAAAGGAAGAATCATCCTCTGGAAAACGAGCATACAAGCGGGAATTAACCCCTAGACGACGAGCAAGCCAGAATCATCCCCTGGACGACGAGCACCCCTGGACCCCTGGAGTGCCCTACCCTGCAATCAACCTACCATAGCCTTGCAAACCCCTGGATCCCTTGATTTAACCCCTGCCTTGCCCTGCCATATTTACCCCCTTGATTTAACCCCTGCCATATTTACCCCTGCAACCCTATACCATTAACCCCTTCCCTGCCAATAACCCATCGTTATCCCCTATTGCTTACTCCTCCATATATATTAACCCTTTTGCTTCCCTAGGGACAGTAATATAGATTAGGTTGGGGAGGGCGGCTATCTAGTTGTGTGTATGTGCGTGTAGTTAGTTGTGTGGGTGGACGTATATGGCATTGTGTAGAGTAGTTAGGTTTTTATTGTACTGTATTGTTGATAAATAATAAATATTGTTATTATTTATAATACAGTGTTTGTATAGTATTTTTGTAACGTGTATTTTGAGCCCCCTTTAGGTCGTGTGGAAGGCAGTAGGTACTACATAGGTATAAATAGGCGGAACTAGCGGAAGCGGGTTACGCCTATTTATGAATATTAATTATTGGTACATTCCCAAAATACCAATAATTAATATCCCCTATTACAACATGTAAAAGTAAATTTGTAGTATACCTGTTACAATGTATTTGTGGTCGTTTCTACATTGGAAAAACTATTAGGAGTCTACATGAGAGAATCAGGGAACATATTCACTCCATAATCACAGAGAAGGGGAGTCCTCGCCTGATAGAACACATCAAGTCGGAACATAATGGTGAAGCAGGGGTTTTGAGTTTTGCTGGCATTGAGATAGTCCACAACCCTCCACAAGAGGGAGATAGACATCGTCTATTATTAAGGAAAGAAGCGAGATGGATTGTCCGCACAAATGCAATGGGTCCACTTGGACTCAATGATAAGAATGATATGGGGGTATTTCTATAATAGTTTTTGTTGAATTTTTTTAAGGTGTTTGTCTTTTTGTATTATTGCCTAGTCATATGATCCGTGACGCTCTATTGGGCGCCGCGGCTCACGGGGTGCATAAAGAGGACGTCATTACGTCGACTCGATAGTGGCCTGGATGAAGCGCTGAGGCGCGAAATGGCCATCGCCACAACTATTTGCCTGTATGGGTGCGTTTCCGCCCCTGTATGTTGATGACTGCATTGAACTTCCACAATAAAGAAGTGATGCATCTTTGGTGAGTGCCGCAAATATTTTCTTTTCGTTGGATGTACTAATGGACTTGGTCATTGCTGAGCACCACTCAAGAACCTGCTGGGACGATCTACAGTTGAGTAGTGCCACTCCACTTTTCTACTAGATATTTCAGACACTAGGTTATTGCCAGCACTGATAGGTATCGTATCCCCTACCTCCGGGATATTTTGTGAGATACCCACCAGTATTCTTTCTGGGTGGCAGGCATTAACAACTACAGCTACCCAAGAACCTTTCCCTATACCAGATCTCTGGATAAGGGATATATGTTCCATTAATGCAGTTAATCTACCTCACCATGGGGCCTTACCAGGTATCTGTTCCGTAAACTAAGGAGCCGTACCTGGGGGTCCATTTGTATCAGGGATTCCAACATAGGGAGCTCATGCTAGATGAAAGGTTCAATACACTGTGTGTATCCATAAATGGTGTTACACCTTCCTCCGTTTCACCCTGACTTTAAGTGCGAGGCAACACTTTCACACTTATAGGGACTCAGCGACGTAAACACTGTAAATTTTATTTACTGTTTTATTTTACAAACCGTCGCTTGTTGACCGTACGTAAAAGTAATAGATTACTTCTGAGAACCTTTTACTGGGTTTACTTCATTTGTCTGACAGATCATGTCATGCTCCTATATGATACAAATTTATAAGATAGACTGATTTGTCAACTGGAAAATTGATAATGATGTGTAGAATCAAAGATGACGGGCCTAGAGCTTTATATCTTTTTAAAAAATTATATGTTATCTCCAGACTTTTCCTATAACAGATGGAGCATGGACCAGCCTATAAGCAGTACTTTTATCATTTATTTATCGTGCCTTATACATTAGGCTTTACATATCAAAACGGTCTTACAGAAACAGATTTGCCCATAACAACCAACCACACCACAGTTTTTCCAGAGCAGTTTCTAAAGCCTGTAGCTACCAGGCCTGCTTGGACCTCTGGACCAAGTCAAGTTATCATTTTGTTCATTCTCACATTAACCATAAATTTCTAAATTTTGTTTTTGTTGGAAGAGTTGCCCTTTTTAATGGCACCATTTTGATTATGCAACTTTTTCTTGGAGGACAATGGAAAAAAAATGGGGGGCTTTAAATTCTTGACCCACAAGAAATGCTATCTCAGCCAATCAGTGGCTGAGGTGGGTAACCACTGTAGTCACAGATTGGTTAAAGTGGCATTTCTGGTGAGGCGTCACTACTGCGGTGGTCACACATGCTCAGTACCATCCTTCAACTGACACAAGCTGGATCTACTGTTAGAAGCTATGATGCAGCAGTAAGGACATGACCCATGAGAAAAGACATGTCCCTTGAGCTGCCAGCCTGAAGAGAATCTAGCAAAGCAATCACAGCAAAAAAGGAGGCAAGCTCTGGATCCATTTTAAAAAATGTTTTCATTTTTTACATAAATCATGGCATGACCCCTTTAAATACCACCATGAGTGAATTTCCTTTACATACAGGTTATAAAAGGGTTGAGAGTAGTAGTTAGAATACAATTGCCCCATAACCACTGTTCTATCAGAAAACATTTCGGGGGCATTGATGCAGCATTTTACTTATGCCACCTGGTCCTGCTTACCAATAAAATGATTGTGATATGAACTATAATTGCATTTCAATAGCTTTGGAATTATAGTGGTACGCTACATTTATTTCATTACTGCTGGATCACAGTCTGTTACTAGACCTATTTACATTGAAAGTCTAAGTGTATGAGCAAGCTCATACTTTTCCCCCACTTTTTTTTCTTGCACCATGTTAAAAAAGTGTTTTATAAGTGTAGGCACTAGGTGCTGCATGCCACATTGGCAATTTATATAAATTTATTAAAATTCAACCCTTTATCAACACAGATCTGTAGCTTCCTCATTTATTATAATAATAAAGTTTGCAGGAATTTTCTTCCTATACTCTTTTATAGTACATCTAATTGACATGCTATGAAAGTGTGTAAGGTGAAAAAGGACTTAACAGCTAGATCTGAGAAGACCAACAAGAAGATTCACTTATAAAAGATTGTTTTAAGTGAGAAAAGCATACAGTATCTGAGAAATTTAAAGACATGATATCTTGACCTATGAAGGTTAAAGATGACTCACTGTGATTTTTTTTTAGAACAGAAAACTTTACAAGATAACAAGCGATATGGATTTTCAACCTGCTTGACATGGTCCATAGGCTCCAATATTCTACCATTGTACTAATATAATATTCTTACATTTCATTCGCTCTGGTTCTTTCTCTTTTGTATTTTATTACATCATTTAAAATAATTGTAAAACATTTTTTATCTAATAAAACAGTGTTCCAGTATCTGAAACGTATGCATTACAGCTCAACAGGGAGTAGCTAATATACTACATTTCTCCAAATTGTCGGCCTTAGCAATGAATTTCTTTCTTTACCTACATATACCCATTTCTGCAGTGGCTATAAGGAATTCATTTCATTTCATAAACTTTATTCTGAAAGTGATAATGCTAGATTTTGCAGCAAGTGTTTTTTGCATTCTTGAAATAAATATGAGAAGAAGAAAATTTCTAAGACCAACAGAAATTGCAGCTTCTTTAAAAGACAGAATGGCTAGCTAATGAAGATGTGCCTCTCGAGATAACTCTAGAGTAGGAATTTGAATAAAGCATATATTTCATTGGTGCTTCATTAACCTGGACTTTTGCTTTCCTACTCACACCTATTGAAAATAATATTGTAATGGGTACTACTTATTTTCTATAATATAGTGATTCTCTAGTTTATTTTAAAATACTCTGTAGTGTTCTTCAGATCACCTCATACAAAATACAATTGAATATTAAAGAGGAGTTAATGTAAAATATGAAACAATCATATTTAGATGTTTGCATACAATTTAAAATATCTTGGCATCGTTCAACAGAAATATGCTTTGGATAAAAACCTGTACTGATCACTTCATGGACAGAAAGTTGTGCAACTCATTAGATGAATCACATCACATGACATGGCATGCCAGCCATGGTAGCATATACCTGTACCTTATTTCATATTGTTTGGAAATGCTAATCTTGTGAGTACTCTGGCGGCCATATCCCCTGAGAAATTGAAAACCAACAGCTTCACAGTGCCCCTTTACACCTCTCCTATGGTCTAGACCATATATGGCATTTTCGGAGAAGAGCTGAAGCATTGATGTTCTCAGGAAGCTCCCTCTCATCAGGACCAAATATCCTCCAATGCACCAGATAGATTCTTTCTTGACAAGGAATCACTTCACCTCAACCTCTTCTTCATTACTAGGGCAGAGACTGAGGACCTGGAGTAGAGGTTGAAAACCACGGTTTTGAGATATGAAATATGGTAAGAATTGGGAATATGTAGAGAAGGCGTAATTTGTAGCAGGCAGTGTTGATCTGCTTCAATTCTTCAAAATGACCCAAGAATTGAAGAGCAATCTTGTAGGAGAATGGCCTTAACAAGATATTTCTAGAGGACATACAGTCTTTGTCTCATTCATGTTAATTTATGGTAATTCATTAGAATCTTGTGTAAACTTTAATAGCTATGAATAAGATAGATAGATAGATAGATAGATAGATAGATAGATAGATACGGAATAGTCAATGTGCAAATTCTCAGTAAATGTGTATGTATGCTGCGGAACAAGGTATCAGGACAGTTGTGACCGTTTCTACGCAGGGTTGTGGCAACCTCAGCATAGGGAGGAGTAGAGTAGGAACAATGTGAGGCAGAGCAAGGAGAGGAAGCAAGTATAAAACAGCCCTGGATTAGAGAAACAGCCAGAGTACAGAAAAGAAAATTCTTTAAACCAGGCTCTGAAGAATCAAAAAGTAAAAGACATTTTGGGGAGCATTACAGTGTTAAGAGATGGTGCAAGCAATAAACATTGTCAACTTGTCTAAGAGACTTGTGGACTCTGAAGCTAACTTGTCCAAGAGATGAAAGGCTTCAGGAGACTGGACAAGCTTTAGAGGCATGTAGAGGATCTGATAAGTACTATATCCCACAGTGGGAATTTGTAGCACCGCAATTAGAGATGAGTGAGCACTAAAATGCTCGGGTGCTCGTTATTCGAGTCGAACTTTTCCCGATGCTCGGGTGCTCGTTTCGAATAACGAACCCCATTGAAGTCAATGGGAGACTCGAGCATTTTTGCGGGGGACCAAGGCTCTGCCTAGGGAAGGCTGGGTGAAAACCTGGAAACCTCAGAAAATGATGGAAACACCACGGAAATGGACAGGAAACAGCAGGGGCAGCATGCATGGATGCCTCTGAGGCTGCCTAATCCCACCATTACCCCAAATTCTCAGGCAACAGCCTGGTGGTTACCCTCATGGCAATTGTGCTCACCCAGACCAAGAAAGGCGAGGCAAATACCCATCACATGTTAGGGAAGCACCCAACTAGGTGCAACGAAGGTCCATCACCGTCTGCAGGTGACACCACTGCTCATGCTGGCACTGCAGCTGAAATCAAGTTTAGTATCTGTTCTTATCAGTTGCTGTGGCTGCTGGTGGTATAGTGGTGAGCATAGCTACTTCCCAAGCAGTTGATCCGGGTTCGATTCCCGTCTATCGCAGGAGGCAATTCAAAATCAGTACAATATCTAATACGTCCCCCTACCCGGGAAAATTGTTTGGAGAGAGGGCCTGTAGGTGGGGGAGAAGGAGGTTTCGCTGGAAGAGCCAGAGGAGTGCCCCCTGGGCTAGCGTGTGTGGTGGTGACAACAGCCGAACTGGATTTGGGAAAACTGTTGCTTTAACCCGTATGGTATCGATTCTTCTCAGTTTAATACCGTATACGTCCCCTATCTTGGGACCCTATATTTAATGGATTTTTCAAACACGGAAAACGCTGCAGCTAAGGGGACGTGTCCATGCTCTGCCTATCACAGGTCAGGAGGCAGATAAAAGAAGAACAAAAACAAACATGAGTGCAACTTCTGATACGTCCCCTATCCGGCTAAATTGTTTGTAGAGTGGGCCTGTAGGTGGGGGGGGCAGGCTGGGGCAAGGAGGTTTCGCTGGAAGAGCCAGAGGAGTGCCCCCTGGGCTAGCGTGTGTGGTGGTGACAACAGCCGGATTGGATTTGGAAAAACTGTTGCTTTAACCCGTATGGTATGGATTCTTCTCAGTTTAATACCGTATACGTCCCCTATCTTGGGACCCTATATTTAATGGATTTTTCGAACACGGAAAACGGAAAAAGAGCTTGCTCTGGCCAGGGGAGTGTTTTTCCCACTGCAGCTAAGGGGACGTGTCCATGCTCTGCCTATCACAGGTCAGGAGGCAGATAAAAGAAGAACAAAAACAAACATGAGTACAACTTCTGATACGTCCCCTATCCGGCTAAATTGTTTGTAGAGTGGGCCTGTAGGTGGGGGGGGGCAGGCTGGGGGGAAGGAGGTTTCGCTGGAAGAGCCAGAGGAGTGCCCCCTGGGCTAGCGTGTGTGGTGGTGACAACAGCCAGAATGGATTTTTGAAAACTGTTGCATCAACCGGTACAGTCGTAAATTATGAACTTGATCAAGTGTAGCATGTGTTCTCTGTATTCTTCTCAGTTTAATACCGTATATGGCAGCTATCCGGAAAAATAGTTTGGAGAGAGAGAAAGATAGGAAAAAGACGTCAATTGTTTGGAGAGAGGGCCTGTAGGTGGGGGGCAGGCTGGGGGGAAGGAGGTTTCGCTGGAAGAGCCAGAGGAGTGCCCCCTGGGCTAGCGTGTGTGGTGGTGACAACAGCCAGAATGGATTTTTGAAAACTGTTGCATCAACCGGTACAGTCGTAAATTATGAACTTGATCAAGTGTAGCATGTGTTCTCTGTATTCTTCTCAGTTTAATACCGTATATGGCAGCTATCCGGAAAAATAGTTTGGAGAGAGAGAAAGATAGGAAAAAGACGTCAATTGTTTGAAGAGAGGGCCTATAGGTGGACCTCCGGAAAAATTGTTTGGAGAGAGGGCCTGTAGGTGGACCTCCGGAACAATTGTTTGGAGAGAGGGCCTATAGGTGGACCTCCGGAAAAATTGTTTGGACAGAGGGCCTATAGGTGGACCTCTGGAAAAATTGTTTGAATAGAGGGCCTGTAGGGGGCCCTCCGGAAAAATTGTTTGAAGAGAGGGCCTGTAGGTGGACCTCTGGAAAAATTGTTTGAATAGAGGGCCTGTAGGGGGCCCTCCTGAAAAATTGTTTGAAGAGAGGGCCTGTAGGTGGACCTCTGGAAAAATTGTTTGAATAGAGGGCCTGTAGGTGGAACTCTTGAAAAATTGTTTGAAGAGAGGGCCTGTAGGTGGACCTCTGGAAAAATTGTTTGAATAGAGGGCCTGTAGGTGGACCTCTTGAAAAATTGTTTGAATAGAGGGCCTGTAGGGGGCCCTCCTGAAAAATTGTTTGAAGAGAGGGCCTGTAGGGGGCCCTCCTGAAAAATTGTGCTAAAAGAGTGCCAGTTGGACCTCTAAAAAATGGCGTTTTTTGGGTCAGCGTTAGGCAAAGACGATATGGAGGAGGAGGAGGAGGAGTAGAGAAGAGGAGTAGAGAAGAGGAATCGGATACATAAGTTATTTAAATCTTTAGCTGCTTTCCCCCGGAGGAGATTTGAATTCCGGTGAAATCCAGGCTTTGTTCATTTTAATAAGCGTCAGCCTGTCAGCGCTGTCAGTTGACAGGCGTGTACGCTTATCGGTGATGACGCCACCAGCTGCACTGAATACCCGCTCTGACAGCACGCTAGCGGCAGGGCAGGCCAGCACCTCCAAGGCGTACAGCGCCAGTTCAGGCCACGTGTCCAGCTTTGAAACCCAGTAGTTGTATGGAGCACAGTGATCGCTACGGACGTTGGTATGGTCAGCTAGGTACTCCCTCACCATCTTTCTGTACAGCTCCCCCCTACTCTGCCTAGACTGGGGACAGGTGACAGTGTCTTGCTGGGGTGACATAAAACTGGCAAAGGCCTTGGAGAGCGTTCCCCTGCCAGTGCTGGACAAGCTGCCTGCTCGCCTCCTCTCCCCCGCTACTTGGCCCACAGAACCATGCCCTCTGCCGCTAGCGGCGTCAGATGGGAAGAATTGTTTCAGCTTGTGCACCAGGGCCTGTTGATACCTATTCACTCTCATACTCCTTTCCTCTGCAGGGATGAGAGTGGAAAGGTTCTGCTTGTACCGTGGGTCCAGGAGAGTGAACACCCAGTAATCGGTGTTGGAAAAAATTCTTCTAACGCGAGGGTCACGGGATAGGCAGCCTAACATGAAGTCTGCCATGTGCGCCAGAGTCCCAACACGCAAGAATTCCCTCTCCTCACTGACCTGACTCTCCATTTCCTCCTCCTCCTCCTCCTCCAAGTCCTCCTCTTCAGCCCATACACGCTCAAGAGTTAAGGACTGAGCACTGGTACCCTCTACTGTCTCGCCGACATTCTCCTCCTCTTCCTCCTCATCCTCATCCCCCTCCTCCGATAGGCGCTGAGAAACAGACCGGAGGGTGCTCTGGCTATCAAGCGACGTATCTTCCTCCACCGTCTCTTGTGACAAGCGCAAAGCATCCGACTTGATGCTGAGCAGTGAGTTTTTCAACAGGCAAAGCAGCGGGATGGTGAGGCTGATAATGGCGGCATCGCCGCTGACCATCTGTGTTGACTCCTCAAAGTTGCTCAACACCTGGCAGATATCAGACATCCACGTCCACTCCTCATTGTAGACTTGAGGAATCTGACTGACCTGACTACCAGTTCTGGTGGAAGATGACATCTGGCAGTCTACAATAGCTCTGCGCTGCTGGTAAACTCTGGATAACATGTTTAATGTGGAATTCCATCTCGTGGGCACGTCGCACAACAGTCGGTGAGCGGGCAGTTGTAGGCGGCGCTGTGCTGCCCTGAGAGTGGCAGCATCTGTGCTCGACTTGCGGAAATGCGCACAGATGCGGCGCACCTTGGTGAGCAAATCAGACAGATTGGGGTATGTCTTGAGGAACCGCTGAACTATTAGATTGAACACGTGGGCCAGGCATGGCACATGTGTCAGTCTGCCGAGTTGCAGAGCCGCCACCAGGTTACGCCCGTTGTCACACACAACCATGCCTGGCTTGAGGTTCAGCGGTGCCAGCCACACATCGGTCTGCGCCGTGATGCCCTGTAACAGCTCTTGGGCGGTGTGCCTTTTGTCACCTAAGCTCAGCAGTTTGAGCACCGCCTGCTGGCGCTTACCCACGGCACTGCTGCTGCGCCTAGAGCTACCGACTGAAGGCGCCGTGCCCACGGATGGTAATTCGGTGGAGGAGGAGGGGTCGGAGGAGGAGGAGGAGGCATAGTACGTCTGAGAGACCGTGACCGAGGTAGGCCCCGCAATCCTCGGTGTGGGCAGTACATGAGCGGCCCCAGGGTCATTCTCGGTCCCAGCCTCCACCAAGTTAACCCAATGTGCCGTCAGTGAGATATAGTGTCCCTGCCCGGCAGCACTTGTCCACGTGTCCGTGGTTAGGTGGACCTTCTCAGAAACAGCGTTGGTCAGGGCACGGATGATGTTCTCCGACACGTGCTGGTGTAGGGCTGGGACGGCACATCGGGAAAAATAGTGGCGGCTGGGGACGGAATACCGAGGGGCAGCCACCGCCATGAGATTGCGAAAGGCCTCGGTCTCTACCAGCCTATAGGGCAGCATCTCCAGGCTAAGCAATTTGGAGATGTGGACGTTGAGGGCTTGGGCATGTGGGTGGGTGGAACTGTATTTCCTCTTGCGCTCCAGCGTCTGCTGTAAAGACAGCTGAACGCTGCGCTGGGACACGTTGGTGGACACTGTGGAGGATCGTTGAGGCGAAGGTGTGGTTTTCCGGCGGGAGGCGCTCGTGCCGGGGTCCTGGGCAGGGGGTTGACTAGCAGAGGCAGCGAGTGACGCAGGGGGTTGACTAGCAGAGGCAGCGAGTGACACAGGGGAAGGAGCAGTGGTGTGACCCGCAGGAGGTGGTGAACGGCCTTGGTTCCATTGAGTGGGGTGTTTAGCACTCATATGCCTGCGCATGCTGGTGGTGGTTAGGCTAGTAGTGGTGGCACCCCTGCTGATCCTGGTGTGGCACAGGTTGCACACCACAGTCCGTCGGTCATCCTCACTTTCTTTAAAGAACCTCCAGACTTGCGAACATCTAGGCCTCGCCACGGGAGCTTCACTACGTGAAACAGTTGCTGCTGATGCACCAGCTCTGGCCCTGCTTCTCCCTCTGGCCACACCACTGCCTCTTACAACCTGTTCTGGTGCAGCACTCGCCTCCGCCTCAGAAGCACTGTCTTCACTCGGCATATCAACCCAGCTTGGGTCAGTCACCTCGTCATCCTCCGATTCCTCAGTCTGCTCCCCCCTCGGAATTCCTCCCCTAACAACAACTTCACCACTGTCTGACAACCGTGTCTCCTCATCGTCTGACACCTCTTTACAAACTTCTTCCACTAACTCAACATTGTCATCATCATCACCCACAGACTGCGACAGTTGGAAAACTTGGGCATCGGGAACGAGGTCAGCAGCAACCTGAGAAGTGGTTTGTGACTCTGGGAAGGGTCCAGAAAACAGTTCCTGAGAGTATGCCGGATCACATTCCAAATTTTCCTGGGAGGGGGCAGACTGGGGGGAAGGAGGTTGAGGTGGAGGAGCCAGAGGAGTGCTCCCTTGGGTAACGTGGGTGGACTGCGTGGAAGACTGACTGGTGGACAAATTACTTGAAGCATTGTCCGCAATCCACGAGATCAGCTGTTCGCACTGTTGTGGTTTCAACAGTCCTCTACCACGTGTCCCTGTAAGTTGAGACATGAAGCTAGGGAGTGTAACTCTGCGGCGTTCCACAGCTCCCTCATCAGCAGGTACTGTCTCACCCTGCCCAGGACCACGGCCTCTGCCCCCTGCAGTAATTGAATGCCCACGCCCTCGTCCTCGACCCTTAGCCCTGGGGTTCAACATTGTTTGTATATAAGTGTATGATATAAAAAAAAAATTAAACGGGCCTGGTGTACTGAAACCCACAAACTTGTTCAGTCTGGTAGAATTAAGTGACGTACAGAAAGTGTCACCTGGACAGTATATACGGATGGGAGCGAATGTGCTGAACTGTGACACACAGAAAGGTTACACGCAGCTGAGTAAAATGGATTTGTATCACTGAGCTAAAACAACTGAAATAATATTTTTTTTTTTTTTATATTTTGTTTTTTTGGGAACGTGACGTGCAGGAAATATGGTAGAACTGACTGACACCCTGTTAACGGTGGCTATTTAGTCTGCGACCCAGAGAAATGTCGCACAGAGAGTTTTCTGGATCAAGCGGTAGATGATATTGGTAGCAAATGACTTGGTTGTATTGTGTGACGTACAGACAGTGTCACCTGGACAGTATATACCGTTTGGAGTGAGTATGCTGAACTGCGTCACACAGAAAGGTTACACGCAGCTGAGTAAAATGGATTTGTATCACTGAGCTAAAACAACTTAAAAAATATATTTTTTTTATATTTGTTTTTTTATATTTTTTTTACAATTTTGTTTTTTTGGGAACGTAACGTGCAGGAACTATGGTAGGACTGACTGACACCCTGTTAACGGTGGCTATTTAGTCTGTGACCCAGACAAATGTCACACAGAGAATTTTCTGGATCAAGCGGTAGATGATATTGCTAGCAAATGACTTGGTTGTATTGTGTGACGTACAGAAAGTGTCACCTGGACAGTATATACGGATGGGAGCGAATGTGTTGAACTCTGACACACAGAAAGGTTACACGCAGCTGAGTAAAATGGATTTGTATCACTGAGCTAAACAACTGAAATAATAATTTTTTTTTTTATATTTTGTTTTTTTGGGAACGTGACGTGCAGGAAATATGGTAGAACTGACTGACACCCTGTTAACGGTGGCTATTTAGTCTGTGACCCAGACAAATGTCACACAGAGAATTTTCTGGATCAAGCGGTAGATGATATTGGTAGCAAATGACTTGGTTGTATTGTGTGACGTACAGAAAGTGTCACCTGGACAGTATATCCGGATGGGAACGAATGTGCTGAACTGTGACACACAGAAAGGTTACACGCAGCTGAGTAAAATGGATTTGTATCACTGAGCTAAAACAACTGAAATAATATTTTTTTTTTTTATATTTTGTTTTTTTGAGAACGTGACGTGCAGGAAATATGGTAGAACTGACTGACACCCTGTTAACGGTGGCTATTTAGTCTGTGACCCAGACAAATGTCACACAGAGAATTTTCTGTATCAAGCGGTAGATGATATTTGTAGCAAATGACTTGGTTGTATTGTGTGACGTACAGACAGTGTCACCTGGACAGTATATACCGTTTGGAGTGAGTATGCTGAACTGCGTCACACAGAAAGGTTACACGCAGCTGAGTAAAATGGATTTGTATCACTGAGCTAAAACAACTGAAATAATAATTTTTTTTTGTTTTTTTATATTTTTTTTACAATTTTGTTTTTTTGGGAACGTAACGTGCAGGAACTATGGTAGGACTGACTGACACCCTGTTAACGGTGGCTATTTAGTCTGCGACCCAGAGAAATGTCGCACAGAGAGTTTTCTGGATCAAGCGGTAGATGATATTGGTAGCAAATGACTTGGTTGTATTGTGTGACGTACAGAAAGTGTCACCTGGACAGTATATACGGATGGGAGCGAATGTGCTGAACTGTGACACACAGAAAGGTTACACAAAGCTGAGTAAAATGGATTTGTATCACTGAGCTAAAACAACTGAAAAAAATATTTTTTTTTATATTTGTTTTTTTATATTTTTTTTACAATTTTGTTTTTTTGGGAACGTAACGTGCAGGAACTATGGTAGGACTGACTGACACCCTGTTAACGGTGGCTATTTAGTCTGCGACCCAGAGAAATGTCGCACAGAGAGTTTTCTGGATCAAGCGGTAGATGATATTGGTAGCAAATGACTTGGTTGTATTGTGTGACGTACAGAAAGTGTCACCTGGACAGTATATACGGATGGGAGCGAATGTGCTGAACTGTGACACACAGAAAGGTTACACAAAGCTGAGTAAAATGGATTTGTATCACTGAGCTAAAACAACTGAAAAAATATTTTTTTTTTTATATTTGTTTTTTTATATTTTTTTACAATTTTGTTTTTTTGGGAACGTAACGTGCAGGAACTATGGTAGGACTGACTGACACCCTGTTAACGGTGGCTATTTAGTCTGCGACCCAGAGAAATGTCGCACAGAGAGTTTTCTGGATCAAGCGGTAGATGATATTGGTAGCAAATGACTTGGTTGTATTGTGTGACGTACAGAAAGTGTCACCTGGACAGTATATACGGATGGGAGCGAATGTGCTGAACTGTGACACACAGAAAGGTTACACAAAGCTGAGTAAAATGGATTTGTATCACTGAGCTATAACAACTGAAAAAATATTTTTTTTTTTTATATTTGTTTTTTTATATTTTTTTACAATTTTGTTTTTTTGGGAACGTAACGTGCAGGAACTATGGTAGGACTGACTGACACCCTGTTAACGGTGGCTATTTAGTCTGCGACCCAGAGAAATGTCGCACAGAGAGTTTTCTGGATCAAGCGGTAGATGATATTGGTAGCAAATGACTTGGTTGTATTGTGTGACGTACAGACAGTGTCACCTGGACAGTATATACCGTTTGGAGTGAGTATGCTGAACTGCGTCACACAGAAAGGTTACACGCAGCTGAGTAAAATGGATTTGTATCACTGAGCTAAAACAACTGAAAAAATATATTTTTTTTTTTTTTATATTTTTTTTACAATTTAGTTTTTTTGGGAACGTAACGTGCAGGAACTATGGTAGGACTGACTGACACCCTGTTAACGGTGGCTATTTAGTCTGCGACCCAGAGAAATGTCGCACAGAGAGTTTTCTGGATCAAGCGGTAGATGATATTGGTAGCAAATGACTTGGTTGTATTGTGTGACGTACAGAAAGTGTCACCTGGACAGTATATACGGATGGCAGTGAATGTGCTGAACTGTGACACACAGAAAGGTTACACAAAGCTGAGTAAAATGGATTTGTATCACTGAGCTAAAACAACTGAAAAAATATTTTTTTTTTATATTTGTTTTTTTATATTTTTTTACAATTTTGTTTTTTTGGGAACGTAACGTGCAGGAACTATGGTAGGACTGACTGACACCCTGTTAATGGTGGCTATTTAGTCTGCGACCCAGACAAATGTCACACAGAGAATTTTCTGGATCAAGCGGTAGATGATATTGGTAGCAAATGACTTGGTTGTATTGTGTGACGTACAGAAAGTGTCACCTGGACAGTATATACGGATGGGAGCGAATGTGTTGAACTGTGACACACAGAAAGGTTACACGCAGCTGAGTAAAATGGATTTGTATCACTGAGCTAAAACAACTGAAATAATAATTTTTTTTTTTATATTTTTTTTTTTTGGGAACGTGACGTGCAGGAAATATGGTAGAACTGACTGACACCCTGTTAACGGTGGCTATTTAGTCTGTGACCCAGACAAATGTCACACAGAGAATTTTCTGGATCAAGCGGTAGATGATATTGGTAGCAAATGACTTGGTTGTATTGTGTGACGTACAGAAAGTGTCACCTGGACAGTATATACGGATGGGAGCGAATGTGCTGAACTGTGACACACAGAAAGGTTACACAAAGCTGAGTAAAATGGATTTGTATCACTGAGCTAAAACAACTGAAATAATAATTTTTTTTTTTATATTTTTTTTTTTGGGAACGTGACGTGCAGGAAATATGGTAGAACTGACTGACACCCTGTTAACGGTGGCTATTTAGTTTGTGACCCAGACAAATGTCACACAGAGAATTTTCTGTATCAAGCGGTAGATGATATTGGTAGCAAATGACTTGGTTGTATTGTGTGACGTACAGAAAGTGTCACCTGGACAGTATATATGGATTGGAGTGAGTCAGTGCTGAACTGTGACACACAGAATGGTTCCACAGTGCTGTGTGCAATGGATTTGTATCACTGAGATAGAACAAAAAAAAAAAAAACAGGGTTAGGTATGGCGATAGCTGCACTACTAGTGCCAGCCAGCCAAGTGACAAAAAAAAAAAAAAAATGTCTTCTAGCCCTTAGAAGGGCTGTTGGGTTATTTGTGGGTGATCCCTGCCTAACTGAGAACTAAATTCAGGCCCTAACACTGTCCCTGAAAGGCAGCAGCTCTATCCCTAACAATATCCAGACGGCATCTGAGACGAGCACCGTGGCCAGTCGGTAGTATATTCCAGGGTCACCTGATCAGGCCAGCCAACCCCTGCTATCGACATGTAAGGGCCCCACGTGATGCTGGGTGGTACGCAGAGTCTCCTGGCTTGTGATTGGCTGTGTTTTTAGGCGCCAAAAAAGCATGATGCGGAAGTTGCCATTTCCTCGAGCATGGCGAGATACTCGTCCGAGCATCGAGCAGTTACGAGTACCCTAATGCTCGAACGAGCACCAAGCTCGGACGAGCATGTTCGCTCATCTCTAACCGCAATACATAGAACAGTGAGAGAAAGTGTACAAAGCAGCAAGATAAATATTGTAATCCCTATGTCCGGATGCTTGAGTTTAACATCTAAAGTGTAGTGTTGGGAATATTAACTCAGAGAGACAACTTGGCCTGTTAACCACTGTTGCAGCCTTTAAGTCTGTAAGGATTGTGGAGATTGCAAGACTGAAAGATCTACTGGTCTATACATGATGAGTAAGGGATGTGCTTGAACTTCATTTGCCAATAAAGAACTGTTCAACTGTTAACCCGGCTTCATTGTTGCCTGCATCAACACGTGCATTGTCACAGTATTGCCTTGCACATCATCTGGGTTCCTGCCTTGCACTACACAACACCCATCACCAGACAGGAGATTCCCTCAAACCCAGGGTATAACCTGAAGGGAAGAAAGACTGCAACTTTCTATCTCTTTATGGCCCCAAAGAGCATCAAAGTGAGGTAACTACAATTACCATGCTTGTTGCCACCACTCCTGTGTTTTACTCCTCTACCCTCTCCTGGGGCCCACTGCAGATAGATAGATAGATAGATAGATAGATAGATAACCAAGATAACATAGTAAGATAGTAACATACAGTAGTAACATAGTTTATAAGGCCGAAAAAAAAGACATATGTCCATCCAGTTCGGCCTGTTATCCTGCAAGTTTATCCAGAGAAAGGCCGAAAAACCTGTGAGGTAGAAGCCAATTTTCCCCCACTTTAGGGGGAAAAAATTCCTTCCCAAGTCCAATCAGGCAATCAGAATAATTCGCTGGATCAACAACCCCTCTCTAGTAACTATAACCTGTAATATTACACTCCAGAAATACATCCAGGCCCCTTTTGAACTCTTTTAGGGAACTCACCATCACCACCTCCTCAGGCAGTCAGTTCCATAGCCTCACTGCTCTTACAGTAAAGAATCCTCTTCTATGTTTGTGTACAAACCTTCTTTCCTCCAGACGCAGAGGATGTCCCCTCGTCACAGTCACAGTCCTCGGGATAAATAGATGATGGGAGAGATCTCTGTACTGACCCCTGATATATTTATACATACTGTAGTTATTATATCTCCTCTCAGTCGTCTTTTTTCTAAAGTGAATAACCCTAATGTTGATAATTTTTTCTGTGTACTGTAGTCCACCCATTCCAGTTATTACTTTAGTTGCCCTCCTCTGAACCCTCTCCAGCTCTGCTATGTCTGCCTTGTTCACAGGAGCCCAGAATTGTTCATAGTACTCCATATGTGATCTGACTAGTGATTTGTAAAGTGGCAGGACTGTGTTCTCATCACGGGCATCTATGCCTCTTTTGATGCAACCCATTATCTTACTGGCCTTGGCCTTGGTAAACACAAGTAACCCAGTGTTTTACCATTTCTTCCCGTGTGCATAACCTTACATTGTCAGTGTTAAACCTCATCTGCCACTTCTCTGCCCAAGCCTCCAGTCTATCCAGATCCATCTGTAGCAATGTACTGGCCTCTTCTGTGTTAATTACTTTACACAGTTTAGTATCATCTGCAAAATTTGATATTTTACTGTGCAAGCCTACTACAAGATCATTAATAAATATATTGAAGAGAATAGGGCCCAATACTTACCCCTGTGGTACCCCACTAGTGACAATGACCCAATCTGAGTATGTTAACCACCCTCTGTTTTCTATCACTGAGCCAGTTACTCACATACAGACATTTTCTCCCAGGCCAAGCATTCTCATTTTATATACTAACCTTTTATGTGGAACAGTGTCAAATGTTTTGGAGAAGTCCAGATACACGACATCCATTGATTCGCCGGAGTCAAGTCTAGAACTTACCTCCTGATATCCAAAATGCATAAAGTTAAAGATGACCACATTCCCTTTGTATTTTAAGCAAATAAAAGGTCATCTGTTACATTTTCAAAATAACACAAAAAGGAAAAGAGTCTGGAGCAAAAGTTTAAGCATTCTGCATGGTTAGAACCTAGTAGCACCTAATTTGGCAGGTATCACAGCTTGTAAACACTTTTTGTAGCCAGTGAATAGTCTTTCAATAGTTGCTTGAGGGATTTTAAATCCATTCTTCCATATAAAAAAAACTCTTCCAGTACTGTGAGATTCCTGGGCCATCTTGCATGCGTGCTCTTTTGAGGTCCCTCCACAGATTTTCAATTATGTTGATCGGGGACTATGAGGGCCATGGTAAAACCTTCAGCTTGCACCTTTTGAGGTAATCTATTGTGGATTTTGAGATGTGTTTAGGATCATCATTATCCAATTGTAGAAGCCATTCTAATTTAAACTTCAGCTTTTTTACAGTTGGTGTTATGTTTGCTTCCAGAATTTGCTGGTATTCATTGAACCCATTCTTCCTTCTACTCGAGAAATGTTTCCTATGCCATAGGATGCAATACAACCCGGAAGCATGATTGATCCACGTTCATGCTTAATGGTTGCAGAGGTGTTCTTTTCATGAAATTCTGAGCCCTTTGTTCTCCAAACATACCTTTGCCAAACAGTTCAATTTTAACCTCATCAGCCCACAGGACTTGTTTCCAAAATGCACCAGGCTTATTTAGATATTTTCTTTTGAAAACATCTGCCACTGAATTTTGTGAGAGGTTTTCTTCTGATGACACTTCCATGAAGGCCATATTTGTGCTAAATCTTTCTGAACGCTTTTTGGGTTCTGATTTGCCCTTCTAGCAATTCTAGGAGGAGCTGTCTTTTCTTGATCTTCCAGACCTCTTGATGTCCACTGTTCCTTTTACTGTAACTTCCATTTCTTAATTACGTTTCAAACTGAGGAAATGGCAACCTGATAACGCTTTGTTATCTTCTTATAGCCTGCTTTATATCTGCTTTGTGGACCTCAAACATTTTACTTTTCAGAGTGTTAGGTAGCTGCTTAGAAAGACCCATTGCTGCTCTTTTTTGGAACAAGATTAGAGGAGTCTGTTAATTTATAAAGCTTTGAAATTTGCATCACCTAACTTTTCCAAATGATGATTGTGAACAAGCCTTAAGGGGGTTTTCTGGAAGCCTTCCCTCCATTGTTTATCAGCTCGCCTTCGACATTGCAGTGGTGAGCAGGTGTAATTACAAGCTGTCCCATTCACTTCAATGGGACGGCTCCTTCCTATACACTTGAATTGGAAGCATATCACTATGATGGCATCTTTCAGTCATGTCTCATCTCTGCAGAGTTTTTCACAGACATTTTAGGTTTCTCATTTTCCCACTGTCGTATAATGCGCCTATAAATTTAATGTTCTCCCCCTGTAGTCCTCCTATGATATAATAACTATATATATATATAGTGTGTGGTTGAATTAAGTGTGTGACTTTAGATTGCGTGAGGGAGTATCTGTGAGAGCTAATTTATTTGTTGCATTGCTGAGTGGCTGTGCCTGACTTTATTGTACTCTGAACCAAGTCAGAGCAGAGCAGTGTAGTCTTGCTTATACACTGTGACTTACTGTTGTTGCTGCTGGTTTATTGCATAGCAGCTAAGAGTAAACGTGATTGCACTATTTTTTTTCTTTTCTCCTTTCTCTTCCTTCTCCAGGGTGCTGCACAGGTGAGTAATTAGGGTGTGGCTATCTAATTAGGAGAAGTTAAATAGCCAGTCTTGTGGGTAGTTCAGTCCTTTAAATCCAGAGGGAAAAAAAGACTGGTTTGCGTTTCCCACTTATAAAAGCAGAGATAATACGCGAGTTTGAGCGTTCGCGTGTTTGACTTTTAAGTGTGTGGTTGAATTAAGTGTGTGACTTTAGATTCGGGAACTTTAAAAGGGACTACAGTAAGTCTTTCCATATCATTGTATTGTATTTTTTCGCTTTTGCTTGTGTAATCCCCATTAGAATGGCTTCCATCATTGACAGCGCAGTCCAGTGTACATCTTGTCTGATGTATGCAGTCCTGGAACAGCCGTTTAAGGGTGCATATATTTGTTCAAAATGTGAGCAAATTGTCCGCTTGGAATCGCACATCGTGTATCTAAGCGGGCGAATTTCAACGCTGAGAAGCACTGACAATTTGGAAAAGAGTTTTCTGCTCAGTGAGAAAGCACTCTATGGGGTAGATGTGGGGGAGGGTGGTAGTGAGGAGGCCCAGGAAAGTGAGGTAGCTAGCTGGGTAACAGTTAGAAAGCGGGTTAGAGGGAAAAGTGCCAGGGAGGCTAGCCCTGATCTGACACACCCCAACAAGTTTGCAAGTTTGGCAGATGAGGGGGATGTTACTTCAGGGAGAGCACTGCTGCAGCCGGACACTTCCTCTGCCAGTCAGGGGAATGTTAGCTCCAGTAAGCAGGGGGCCAGGAGAGCAGGGCAGGCCAGACAGGGGCTGGTAGTGGGCGACTCCATTATTAGGGGTACAGAGAGGGCAATCTGTCACAAAGACCGGGATCGTCGGATGGTGTGCTGCCTTCCAGGCGCTCGAGTTCGGCACATCGTGGATCGGGTTGACAGATTACTGGGAGGGGCTGGAGAAGATCCAGCAGTCATGGTCCATATCGGTACCAATGACAAAGTTAGAGGTAGGGGGAGTGTCCTTAAAAATGATTTTAGGGATCTAGGGCATAAGCTTAGGGCAAGGACCTCCAAGGTAGTGTTTTCCGAAATACTGCCTGTACCGCGAGCCACACAAGAAAGGCAGCGGGAGATTAGGGAGGTAAACAAGTGGCTCAAGAACTGGTGTAGGAAGGAGGGGTTTGGGTTCCTGGAGAACTGGGCCGACTTCTCTGTCGGCTACAGGCTCTACCGTAGGGATGGGCTGCACCTCAATGGGGAAGGGGCAGCTGTATTGGGGGAGAAGATGGCTAGAAGGCTGGAGGAGTGTAAACTAGGGACTGGGGGGGAGGGTAACTACATTATAGGAGGGGAAGATAGTGCAGATAGAGACCTGGGGCAAGGTAATGGAACTGGGGGAGGAATGGAAGGAGGAACTAGAACAGATCAGAAGGAAAGGTGTAGGGTAAGAAATATACATCAACCTCTTAATTGTATGTACACTAATGCCAGAAGCCTAGCTAATAAAACTGGTGAACTGGAATTAGTGATGTGTGAGGAGAACTATGACATAGTGGGAGTAACTGAGACATGGCTGGATGATAGCTATGACTGGGCAGTTAATGTACAGGGTTACAATCTTTTTAGAAAGGATCGTCAAAACCGGAGAGGGGGAGGGGTCTGCCTTTATGTAAAGTCATGCCTAAAGCCCACACTCCGGGAAGATATAAGTGAGGGAC
>ONZH01010855.1:0-36108 GCA_900303285.1 Rhinella marina | reverse complement strand
GGGCAGAACCATAAGATATGCCCTAAAGTACCTTTTTCCATTTTGCATCTCCAACAACGGTCAGACTCTGACAGTCCCATGCGGAACAGCTTACTGGGGTCATTATACCAGCGGGTCATAGTCTTATATGAGTGTTCTTGTATTTTTATACACTTGGAAAAACCATGAGATGCATTATGTATTTGGCCTATTTCTGATAGCGTAAAGGTCCTGTCAAGATCCTTTTCCCATGAGCGGATGTATGCAGGAGTACTTGTCTTGGGACTATCAATAAAATGCTTGTACAAGAATGAAATGATATGCCTTTGAATACCATTATGAAGAATAAGCTTCTCAAACCATGTCAGAGTTGGCGAGGAGGAGTGAGTTTTTAACAGAACCGTGCAGGAGTGATGGAAGTCCTGAGAGGTTATAAAGTCACAGCCCGGTAGGATTTTGGAGCAGAGAGCAGGTATATTCCCTGTATTTGTAAGTTCTGATAGAAGGGTGGAGAGAGGTCTTTCCTTCAGTAGTGTCCAGTGAGGAGGGGCACACGAAAGAGAAGATCGTAGGAGAAATGGGAGATATCTTGCAGGCATGAGAATAGGAGGTGAGGAAAACAAGGGATTAGCTAGATGCATCGACCGAATATTTAGGTACACCCCTTTGGTCAAGCCTGTGGGAGTAACTGAAGAGTCCCCAACCCCCCATAAACCAGCACAACATCGATCAGATAAAAGGGATAGTTCAATACTGGAGTACTGGGCCTGGTATTGAGGTACACACAGTTGAAGCCATCTTCGTAGTTGAATGGTTTTGTAGTATAGGCGTATGTCAGGTAGTCCAAAACCACCTTGGGAACGTGATCCTGTTAACGTATCATATGCTATCCTGGGCCTCCCAGTTTTCCACAGAAAGGATGTGAAAATGGATTTCACTTGAGCAAAGAAAGATTGTTAGATGAATAGGGATCATCTGCATCATATATAGTATTTTTGGAACAATATATGTTTGTGAGAGATTCTTCCTGCCCAACCAAGAGACGCAGGGTATAGCCAATGAACGCAGTTGTTGAGATAATTTTTTCAAAAGCGGTGTGTAATTAGCTTTGGTGATGGCCGTTCCTAAATAAGTGATCGAGTCTGAGCTCCACTTAAAGGGGAAGGAAGACTGAAGGGACCGGGTCGTCTGGGCGGGGAGGGAAACATCCAGGGCCTCTGATTTAGTGTAGTTCACTTTGAAATTGGACAGGTGACCAAAGACACCAAATAAGTTAATTACCTGTGGAAAGGCTTGTTCAGGGTTTGTAAGAATGAGAAGGAGGTAAACGCAGCACATTTATGTTCCATCGAGCCCACCTTCAATCCTTGAATAATGGGGTCATTCCTAATTGCTTGCAAAAGGGTCTCCATCACCAAAATAAATAGTGAAGGAGATAAGGGACAACCTTGGCGTGTCTCATTAGTGATGAGGAAAGAGCTGGACAGAGTCCCATTAACTCTCACTCTTGCACTAGGGGAGTTGTATAGAGACATAATAGCTTGAATGAAGGGGGCTGGGAAACCAAAAATGTGTAAGGTACGTTGCATATAAAGCCAGTTCACCGTATCGAAAGCCTTTTCGGCGTCAGTACCTAAAAGTACTAGCGCAATGGCTCTTTGCTTCGCCCAGGTAATTGCATTGATAATACGGCATGATTGAAGATTTCCCTCCCGGCCCGTGACGAAACCCGCCTGGTCAGGATGCATAAGCTTAGGGAGTAAGGGACTAAGTCTAGTAGTCAAAAGTTTGGCCCATATTTTAACATCTAGATTAAGAAGTGAGATGGGCCTATAGCTCCCACATTCAATGGCGTCCTTCCCTTCTTTTGGTATAATAGTGATAGTAGCTTCCAGGGTTTGTCGTGGAATAGGGACCCCGTCGAATAAAGCCTGACACCAAGCGGTGATGTGAGGTGAGAGAATTGGGAGCAATTTTTTATAATATCCAGCCGGAAGACCATCAGGTCCGGGGGCTTTACCACTGGGCATGGAGTGGACTAGTCTAGTGATTTCTTCCCCGGTAATTGGAGCTGACAATGTTAAACAATCAGCAGGGGATAATGAGGGGAGAGATAGCTGTTTAAGAAAGTTATCAATCTGGGTCAAGTTATTCAGATCCTGTGTATTACTTTGTCATAGGTTATATAATGAGGCGTAAAAGGAACAAAACTGTAGCAATATCTCGGGTGGTTGTTGCTAGAGAGTTTGATGGGCGCTTTATGGCTTGAATGTATTGAGCATCAGAATGTTTTTTAATGAGATAAGTCATCAGTCTGTTCCCCTTGTCACCATGTATGTACTGTTTGAACTTGGCATATTGATATGCTTTGGCACATTTTATATTCAATAATTCCTTCAATTCCCTTCTTAAGGCTAGAAGGCGGTCCTGAGCTGACTGAATTCTAGATCTTTTTTGCTGTGATTCAATAAGTGTTATTTATTCTAGGGGGAATTGAGCTTCTGTTGTCTGATCTTTTTGACTCTGGAGCCCAATGCAATAAATTCTCCTCTGATAAATGCTTTATGAGCTTCCCAGACTATGGTCTGGGAAGTATCAGATGGTTTATTATCTAGAAAATAGAGGGCCAGTTTCTTAGATATATCAGAGACATGTGTGTCATTATCTAGTAGCGTCTCGTTCAATCGCCAGGACCACTCTCGGGCCGGGAAAGAAGACAAAGAGAGGGTAGATGTAATTGGGGCATGATCTGAGATAGTTATGGGGCCTATAGACGAGTGTTGCAGCATATCTATGTGGGATTTTTAGAGTAGAACATAGTCAATTCTCTGATAAGACTGATGTACAGATGAGAAGAACGAGTAGTCTTTAACGGATGGGTTTAGAGTCCTCCAAGAGTCTATGAGGTGATTGTCTCTTAGTAACTTTTGAATGCCCCCTAATGTTCTCTGTGATTTTGTTGAGATACCAGACGATGAGTCAAGGAGGGGGTTTAGCGAGACATTAAGATCACCTCCTATGATTTTGATCCCTTCAGCAAAGTCTTGGAATTTCGACAGAGTAGCCTTCAACCATTTGTGCTGATGACTATTAGGAGCATACAGACCAGCTAAAGAGAACAAGAGATGACCCACTTTCCCTTTGAGGAAGATATACCTGCCCTCTGGATCCAATTGTTGGACGATCAAGGTAAAAGGTGTGTGTTTAGAAAAAGTTATACTCACTCCCCTCGCCGCCGATTGGTAAGTAGAATGAAACCATTGAGAGAAGCTGTGACGTGGGAACACAGGAATTTTCCCCGCTTTGAGATGTGTTTCCTGCAAAAAACAGATGTCAGTCTTGTTTTTTTTCAGAAGGGTGATAACCTGCGACCTCTTCTGGGGTGTATTAAGGCCTCTAACATTAAAGGAGGTAACTTTTAAGGACGCCATAAGTTATGCGGAGTAAGAAAAGAGTCAAATTGTAGCATGGTCATCCAGATATATAAGGCACCACATGGAAGAATATAAAACAAAACAAGGTAACATATGGAAAACCCGTTTGATGTGAAATTGTGTGATGCAATGCGTTCCACAGAAATCGGGCTCCACATTACAAACAGCAAAGCCACAACGATAGTCCACAAATGGGACCCTTGAAACAAAGGGGAGTAAGGGGGCAGGTGATGTTGAAATCTCATCCTAACCCGAACCCTCACGCCCGTGCTTCTATAGATATCGAAATCCGCTAACGGCAGACAGAGATATATAAGGAACTGTATAAAGAACTATATAATAGCACTAGAGTATTAAGCAGTGACCAGTTATAAATATGATCAACATAATAGACTCAACAGAAAGATTTGGAAACTCCTCACCAGTTCTATAGATGATATGGGACCTGGTTGTCATCAGAAGGAGATAGTGATTTCTCCACAGGCAGAGTCCCGGGCACCGAAGGTGAAGAAGGCAGAGCCATCTTGTCAGAACATAAGAGATGGATATATAGCATTAGCAACATGGAGGAATAAGAAGTTCAGAAGACTGCCAACAAAGCTCACTCTAATCGCCTCTTGCTGTTAGGGGTTTTGCGCCTGGTGACAACTTCCCACGGCTCCAGATTTGGCAAAGGAGGGAACTTGGATAACTGAATATTCACAGGCAGCCATGATTCTATAGGCAGCGGATCGACGCCCAAAATATTCCACGCTGCTTCTAGATCTTGAGGAGTGCGAATTATGCAGCGGCGGCCATTTTTAGCGAAGGTAAGTCCGAATGGGTAAAGCCACCTATACGGTATTTTAATATTCCTGAGGTGATCAGTGAGTGGTCTTAGGGCCCGGCGCTTGGACAGGGTAGAAGGGGCAATGTCCTGGAAAACAAGAATAAGAGAGTCTCCATACCGCAATTCTTTCTTGTCTCGGGATGCTTGCAAGATGGCCGCGGTGTCACGGAAACTTAGTAGGCCACGGATTACATCTCTTGGGGGGTCTTCTTGCTTTGGGGCTGGGCGTAGAGAGCGATGAATCCTCTCAATAATGATGGCTTCTGCTTTCTCCTCTCCCAAAAGGTCAGTGAACAATCGCTTGGCTACGGATTCCAAGTCGTTCGGTTGAACCTTTTCTGGAAGGCCTTTCAGTCGGATATTTTTCCTACGACTGCGGTTTTCTTGATCCTCAATCATGAGGTAAGCATGATTCAGTGCTTGGAGCTGATCCTCACGCGCACTATTGCAGCGCTGTGGGTGATTACTAGGCCTTGTTTGGTGCTCCAGCGTCTCAACTCTGGCTCCCAGGGTCTTCATGTCGTGCCTCAGGTCTCTAATTTCCTGGATCAGTGGTTCCAGGGCTTGCGACAGGGTGGTTTTAAAAAAGGTTTTGGTCAAAGCATCATTGCTGTCTACCTGCGGCATCTCCCCGATTCCCGACATGCAGTCTCCTTCCTCCTCTTCTTCCCCAGCAGATTCCGGCACGCGCGCTTGCTGCGCCATCTTGGGGAGCTGCGCTGGGGAGACCGCCAACTTTCTCCTGAGGAATTTGTCCATCTCCGCCTGATTTTTTTTTGCTCCTTCCCAGATGCCTGCTTGGGGGTCCCAAGGGTGTCTCTGGGTCTGTCTCTCCCAATCTTGACCATAATGGCAAGCCTCCAGTGCTATTAGGCTGAGAAGCATGGGTCCGTGAGGCAGGAGCTCTTTCCTCAGACCTCCGTCTTGCACAGCGGTTAGGCTCCGCCCCCCTGTTTCTATCTAAATTAATAATTTAATTTACAAGGTACACTGTCTCAACTTATTTGGAATTGGAGTTGTTGTAACAGCGGCTGCTGTGCACCACTGTTCTCCTGCTTCCCGCCGCGGTCCTGGGCGCCATGTTCAGCAATGATCTGCTGCCTGTGCTTCCCCATTCACCGCTACCGTCCATGCAGGTGTTGTTTTTTCTGGGATCCACTTCACAATTTCCTTTCAGCCTTGGCCAAAGCATCCTTACTGCTTCTTCCCTGCAGCTCTTCCTTAAGGACACTTCCTGTGTTTTATGGGTGAGATCATGTGACCTTGCTGACCAATCCTATCCCTCTTACATGTATATAAGTGACTCATGCCCCTTCCCAGATGCCTCATTGTCAAGGTCCTTATGTCCTGAAAAGGTTTGCTGATTTATCTGCTTGTTTTTCTGTGTACCCGACCTGTGCTTGTGTTCCTGTTTGATCCCTGCCTGCTTGCCTTGACTCTCCTGTTGCCAATCTGGACTGCCTGACCTGTATCTGTGCCACCTTCCCTGACCTATTGCTTGTTTGACGTCACCTCTGCCTCATCCTTTGGTCCCGCACTGTTGCTTCTGGTTGCGACTCGGCCTGCTATCTATGTCTGTACTTCTGGTACCTTGCTCTGGTACCTCCTGGTCCGCCTGTACCAGCTGCCTCGTGTGCCAATCCTCTTCAAAGGTAGTGACCTGGTGTTCCTCTTGGGAAAGCCTATCCCCACCACCAGGGGCACTTAGACAATGCCTTTAGAGGAGGTAGGACACGTGGCACGGTGTGTCCACACCCGCTGGTTTGTGACAGTTGTATTTTAAGGCATACTATTTTATAATAGCATAGTATATTTCTTTTGTATATGAAGCTCTAAAATATACAACTTTCATCTGTTAATAATACTCATCATATTATACTATAAAGCCTAATACAGAAAGCATCAAACAAAAATAACTAAATGTCTGTATCAGTTAACTTTTCTTGCTATTACTTAAAATAAAATAAAATCAATCTTGATAGCTTTATCTTGTACTGCCCAATAATATTAAGATTATGTTCTTACACCTGTCATAACATTTATTTCTGTACTTACAAGGAAGGTGCTCTATCGGTGAATTCAAGTAAATGTAATCCTCATATGGTTTTGAGTTTAAATACACAGGACTATTAAAAGCAGACTGTAAGAAAAATCATAAATGAATCTAGTATTGACCCTTATCAATTTGGTCACTGTTTCTGTAGACGCTAAAAAAATTCATGCTCTTCCTCTTCCTTGTGCCTGTCATCAATCCTACTGAAATGACAGCAGACAGATGTTAGCCTTTACAAAGATCACATAAAATTCATGGCTCTAGGGCTGTTCACAAAGGAACATAGTAGTCTGTACTAGACATGGGTACCTGCAGCAACCCAGTCTTCATCAACAATGCACAAATCAATTTGGCAGCCATCACAGTAATATCTGTCCAGAGGAAGGGAATTCTAAAATGCATTTTGACAAAGTGTAATTTTTCAGTTCTGGAATATTTTTACTGAAATTACCCTTCAAATTGGCTATGTACTTAAATAAATGCTTTAGCCTTATAGGCACACAAAACATGTAAATTTGAAAAAAAATATTTTCTGTTTAATTAGCTGATATAGAATTTGTTCGTTTATAGCTAAATGATCTCTCATCTGGTAAACATTCTGTAATTAATATCCTTTCAATTCTAATATATATATATATATATATATATATATCTATGCTTCAAGATAAAAAAGGTGTTCTATAAAATTTTCATATTCCAGGAAGAATAGTGAGATTAAATCATCTCTCTAAATAAAAAAAAAGAGCTATTTCCTTATAGTTAAGAGGCTGATTATGAAATATTAAAGGGGTTGTCTCATTTCATACAGTAAATGTCATTTATCATGTAGAAAAAGTGAATACAAGGCACTTACTAATGTACTGTGATTGTTCATATTGCCTCCTTTGCTGACGTGATTCATTTTTCATTCTCATTATGTGCTGCTCATACCCAGGGGTTACATGCAATTGAGCAGAAGTGGCCATGCTTGCACACTGTAGAAAAGAACACTGGCCTCCGTGGTGGCTAGGACAATGGGAGTATGCATAAGCCAGCACTTTTTCCTATAATGTGCAAGCATGGCCACCTCTGCTGGATTGTAGGATGGTCGGAACCCCTGGATCGAACAGTGTATAATGCAATGAAAAAATAATCAAGCCAGCAAAAGGAAGCAATATGGAAAATCACAATATATTATTAAGCACCTTTTATTGACTTTGTCTACATGATAAATGCCATTTGCAGAAGACAACCCCTTCATCAGAACTGAATTGAAACTATTGATGCAAATAAAGGTCAATAAAAAGGTTAATTACAACAATGAAGATTTCCCCAAAACATCAGAAAAGGCGGAATTGGCTTGTTGCTAAACTCATATATTAAGAGATTCTCAAACTCTCTTCCAGTGGGATCAATTAATATGTATTTCACTTCTCCAATGCCACTAGGTATGGTAAAAGCCTCAACTTCTCTGGCTTTGCACACATCCTCCATTGCCTCACTGTCATGGGCTAACCATCATGTGGAACAAACTTTTTCTTCTTGCCATCTTAATCATGAGAGAAATGGGAAAACATTTTCTTAGAGAAAAATGTCATGGTGTAGACTTCTAACCTATTGTAAGCAACTGTCAATATGTGGAGGAAACTCACTACTCAATAGGCATGTCAACTATGATTTAGGAAGAGAAGATTAAAAGGTTCACATATTGAAAGATTGACATTGAGCAGCACGGTGGCTCAGTGGTTAGCACTGGTGCCTCATGGCGCATGGAGTTTGTATGTTCTCCCCGTGCTTCCATGGGTTTCCTCCAATACTCCAAAGACATACTGATAGAGAACTATCATTGGGGACAGTTGGATGCTAATTTCTGTAAAGTGCTACAGAATATAGTAGCAGTTTACCCCTGTGGATATTCAAATATCAATTATTAGAGATTGACAACTTAACATGTTCACTAGTGTTGAGTGAATTGAAGTGAAACAAACTGACTTCGATATGAATTTCAAGATAAATTCGATTTGCCACAAATCTGAATTTCCGCACGCTTCATGACAACAAATCATTTTTTTTTCTAAAATAGCAGCTACACATGTCACAAAGTGAAAGTTAGAAGCCCTGGAACATGATATGACCCATAATGCAATGCAGCCAGACAATACACAGATAGACATCCCCTATGATGTCATAGCCCTATAAACCCTCATCCTGCAGTCTTTGCTATTTCACTGTGAACTAAGCATGGCTTAGGGGCAATATGTTAGAAAGCTTTTAATTGTTAAATATTGGATAGGGGCAGTGCAGCAACAGCGTAGGGAGATAGTAGGGAGAGTTTTTAGACACTGTGGGGAGAAAATAGGGAGACTGCAGGAACAGTGCAGGCTCAGTGTAATCACCCTGTGCATCTTGTTCACTTGCTGCGCCATTCATTCTTAATCTTCTCTGTTATAAATAGACTTACTGTGCATCAGACTCAATGTCAACAGACGGTCTACTACATAGGCTTGCTTGTCTAGTTCATCTGCTCCACCCTTCATACTTAATCGGTTCAGTTATACATAGACTTACCATGCATCAGACTCGCAACAGGTGGTCTAATAAATAGGAATTTTTCTAGTTCACTTGCTCACCTCTATTCATAGCAAATCAATTTAAAAAAAAATTCAGATTGAAGTCCTCTTTGTGAACTTTGATTTGCTTAATACTAACATACACATTCAGCTTGGTCAAACATGTATAGGTATTCTATAGGAAAAGAGCAGAAAGTCTCTTCCAGACACTTCTAGCAGCGGCTTATCTCCTGGGAGAACAAAAGGATTGAGTAAAAATATTCAGTTTGCCTGATCCTTCTCTGCCTCAACATCATCTGTCGGGAGAATCAAGAGCTGCCCATGCATATTAGAGTGTTGGCTCGGTGGGTTCAGCCGACAATACACTGATGTGTATGGGGGGCTTAAGGCTTCAGCCATATTATTGTTAGTTCAGAGTTGTATGAAGCTGTAATCACAGCCCTTCAAAGAGTATGGGGCTTTACCTCTGTATGTCTGTATTCATATTAAGGTATACAGAGGTTTTTCTGCCAGATTCATTTGGAATCCTCCAGGGGAAAAAAAATCCTTACAGCTACATAAAAAACAAACATTTAACATCTTTGACAAAGCACTGGAGCAGTACACAGAATGCATATTGCTCCATAGTACGTTCTGCTATCTGCATTAGGTTTAAGCTGTAAAAAGTGAAAGCAAAAATAAATTTGAATTCAAATGAAGTGAACTTAAAGCTAAATAAAATGTGTAATAAATTAACTCAACCTAAGCTGTAAATAAATTTACATAGAAATATAGTGTGGATCCCGGTACTCAAATATTCTAAAACACAACACAAAGTAATAGCAAAGTTTATATAAATCTTAGTGAAATAATACACATTTTTCAGATACCAGTTTACAGATTAATGCATTGTATTAAACCTTTTGTTTTCTCATTTTCCAACATGGTAGCATACGTCTGTGCCTGGTGTCTGCATAAGTCTTTTGTGTATTGCTAATGGAGTGCTGAAATTGTGGCAGCTCAGAAACGGCAATACATGTGAGCAACAATATGCTGACAGACCCCTCAGTGGAATCTAATCTGTTCCAGCTCATGCACTCCTCTGAATCTATTTAACTTTCATTAAACTGTGTTTGATATCAGCTAAATGGAATGCATAAGGCTCCAATATAGCTCATATGGTCTCATTCATTCGATCACAGCAGTGCCTTTTCATATATTTCCCTCTTACATGTGTTAGTATGCAGTATAGCCGAGTAAATAGAAGACCTCTGAAGACATAGTTACCACTGAGATTTCTTTTTTCTATTGTGCCAGCCTTTCTGTGCTGAAATGATGATTCATGCATGTCTCCTACAGCATCCATTAATTTTGTGTAATATGGCTTTAATCTAGGGTCTATACTATCTGACCATGGCAGCATTTCTGTTTAGGTTCTTTCTCATACATGAAGCAATTTCATTTATATATATGTTTCATTCTAAGGCATGCCTTAAAGTGTAAGCAAATCATATTGCTTTGAAATGATTGAGAAACAAAGAAAAGATTTGATTTGATATCCTTTACTATGCCCTTGGTTACATAGTTATACTTGTTAAATGCAAACGTGAATGTTTGCTTTACTTTACTTATTCCGAGCCCTAATTAGATTTCCACCATTGTACCATACGGAAAAATATGAAGAAAAAAGTAAGCTGTATATTTACAAAAATGTGCAAGATTCAAAGTATATGTATTACAGTATATAGAGTATTTGAAATTTTTCCTGTAAAATGTACTTGATCTTCACCACATAAATACTGTATGTTCTTATCAAAATATTACAGCTAGAGTTTCTACACCTAAGGTTAGGGTTTTTTTTTTCAGTTGTGCCATGCATACAATGTAAACCAAATTCCTCATTGTGATACAATGTATATTTGTTCTCAAATAATTTGTCTACAAAAGGGTTATTTTATCACAAATGGCCCATGGTGGTCATTTGTGATAAGTCATCAGTTATATATGTACCTTGATTATGTATAAATACATGTGTGGTAACATAGTTTATAAGGCTGAAAAAAGACATCTGTCCAACCAGTTCAGCCTGTTATCCTGCAAGTTGATATAGAGGAAGGCAAAAAAAAACCCTTGTGAGGTAAAATCTAATTTTCCTTCCAGAACCTAATTCCTTCCCGACTCCAATCAGGTAATCAGAATTACTCCCTGGATAAACAACCCATCTCTAGTAACTATAACCTGTAATGTTATTACCCTCCAGAATTACATCCAGGCCGCTCTTGAACTCTTTCAGTGAATTCACCATCACCACCTCCTCAGGCAGAGAGTTCCATAGTCTCATTGCTCTTACCGTAAAGAATCCTCTTCCATGTTTGTGTACAAAACTTCTTTCCTCGTGATGCAGAGGATGTCCCCTTGTCACAGTCCTGGGGATAAATAGATAATGGGAGAGATCTCTGTATTGACTCCTGATATATTTATACATCAGTATTGGTCAGTACAAAAAATGGCACTTGATTTGTTCTAATTACTTTACAAAGGACCAGGGGACATTTATCACATGTGAAGGAAAGGTGATTCAGACATCAATACAGTAAAAGATTCTTTACAATTAAAGCCCCTTTACATGGGTTGATAATCAGGTGAATTACTGGAATGGAGTGTTCCTAGAAACCCAGATAATTGCTATATTTAAATGTGCCATTGGTCATCTGATGTATAAGGTTGTTCATCTGGTGAAAGCACTATTCATTGAATTTGACCAGTCATATAACCCTGTCCATGGATCTGACATATACAGTTTGTGCACAATCTTTAGGAAGATGTGGAAAAAGTCTGCGAATGAAGAATGCTTTAAACAATAAAAGTGTTATTAGTTTAATTTTAAATGCATTCTGCAGGAGGACAATGACCCCAAACATGCAATGTCATTAAAAACTATCTTCAGTGTAAAGTAGAGCCCTTGAAGAGATAATATAGTCCCCACAGAACTCCGATCTCAATATCATCAGTTCTGTCTGGGACTAAATGAAGAGACAGAAGGATTTGAGCAAACCTATACCCACAGAAGATCAATGGTTAATTATCCAAGATGTTTGGAACAAACTCCCTGCCGAGTTCTTTCAAAAACTGTGTGAAAGTGTACTTAGAAGAATTGATGCTGAGTTGAAGGCAAAAGGTGGTCATACCAAATATTGATCTGATTTAGATTTCTCTTGTTCACTTACTTTGCATTGTATTAATTGATAAAAAAATAAACTACTGACATTCCTTTTTTTTCAAGGTATTCTTACGTTGCAGCATTTTTCCCACACCTACCTAAAACTTTTGCACAGTATTGTAGAACACATTTCATATACATGGTGTTCCAGATATCTGTGCAGATACCAATGTCATATTCTGTAGGTGCGGGTCCTACCTAATAAATTGCAATCAAAATATATTTGATTTTAAAGTTTGACTACTCTAAGGCCCCTTTCACACGAGCGGGAGACTCGCATGTCTCCCGCAACGCATCTACAGGGCTGGACTCCGCACGGACAGGGATCGCATATAATGCTATGCGATCCCTGTCAGTGCGGAGTCCAGCCCTGTAGATCCGTTGCGGGAGACATGCGAGTCTCCCGCTCGTGTGAAAGGGGCCTAACTATAAAGATTCATTTTCTGTATTGATGTCTAAATAGCCTTTTTATCATGAAATAGACATATTGTTGTTCTTTATAAAGTCTTTAGACCAAGCAAATAATGTGCCAGTTCTTTGTATTGAACACACATGTATTTATACATGTAAATACATTCTAATCTCTAAGGAGTTTATTTTCCAAGCTGAATAAGCCCAATTTTTCATTGTAAGAGACATTTTCTATCCCATTTAATAATTTAGTTGCCCACCTCTGAAACCTTTCCAGCTCTACAGCAAAGGATAGGAAAAATATGTTATTACTTGCTATTTTGCAAAAGCCCACTTGACTCCCGTTCCAGGATGCTTCTGTTTCATGTTCTTGTTAAATTTTCAAAGCTAAATCTATGTATTCTGTCATGTTTCAGAAGTATAAAGTTAAGGCCCTTTTACACGAGCCGATTATCGTTCAAATAATCGTTAAAACGTTCGAATTTGCACGATTATTGTTGTGTATAAACACGGTTAACGATTTAACGACGAACGAGATTTCGTTTGCTTCTCGTTGATCGCATCTTTTGTCCTGCCAATAAATTAATCGTTAATCGTTCGAAAATCTTCCAGTTTAAACGAAAATCGTTTAGTCATTGGCAGATGGTAATGGGAGGAGTCAATTGTTTATATAGGCGTTATTCATTCTAAATAGTCCAATAGTTCGGCACGTCCCATTAAAATTCCATTGGCTCACGTAGCGACCGGAAATACGTGTCTTCTTCTCGCGTATGAATAGTTTGAATTTCAAACCTGGTTTTATTTCGGCGCGAAGATCTGCTCGTTGTTGCGTTCGTATTTCGTCCTCCATTCTGCTCGCTATTGCGCTCGCAACTTCATCCGCCATTGTGCTGTGCCATCATTGGCGAAATCTTGTATTTTTGTACAGTAGGAGGTTATGAGGGCGGTTCATGGGTGGTAATTGAACACCTGTAAACACCTACTTCTTTTCACTTTTTAATTCACTCACACCTTTCCCCTCCCCTGTAAGCAATACATCGGTTAATGTAAAATCAAGGAACGATCGTAATAGCGATTATAAAACGACCGAAAGTACGAAGATTGTGAACGACTTCTCTTTCAATGTAAACGGTATTTACATTGCATCGTTCGATCGTTCATCGTTCGTTAATATACGATCGCTAATACGATTTATCTTTCCGTGTAAAAGGGCCTTTACTTGCGCAAAGTGTGTAATTAAGGTAAAAGTTCTTATCAAAGAAAGCTACAAACAACAGCTCTGAATTTACATGTATTGTAAACTTAATTAAATAACTCTACTGCCAAATAGTGTTTTATTGCTGCACACTTTATTGATAGGTTCTTTAAGCCTTGCTTTTTTTCAAGTTACGGTCGTTTGATGCCACATCATCATCCAAGAAGTACACGGGAATTAAATCACCATGTTACTAAAGTTGTTAAGCCTCTCCTGTGATGATAATAAGAAAGCATATGAAATATTTCACAATATGATTAAGCATGTTTGCACATGAAATTTAGTTGGAGAGGAGAGCTTGTTCATTTTCAATAATGAGAGTAGTTTGGATGCAAAAAATGAGTCTTACTTAAAGAGGCATGTATAAACATCTGCTAGTATACCTTATCAAACAAATGAAACTCTTATTTCTACTTGTAAACATGAATCTGAAATGTATTAACAAGAGTTTTAATTATAGTTTTTTATCATGAAGTGTCTTGTTTTCCTTTTTATTGTGAATTTTAAGATGATGGAACAGCAGAGCAGCAGTCGAGCTAAAACATGACAAGTGCCTTGGATTTATAAACAATTCTCTTTATTGCAAGAAAAATGATAGCATATGGGTCCTGTTAGCTGCCAAGTGGAATGGCCATGCCCTCTCCACAGTATCCAAATACCTACAGGCTTCAAGCAAACAGAAGGGTAACTGTGGCTGTTATTTTTTGTAGAGGAAGCATATGTAGAAGACACCTGAGTGCTGATCCTTTGTCAGTGCTGGTGGTTCTTGTTATTGTGCCATTGCTCTTTTCTTCCAAGGGTTAATTTTCCAATGTGTTTTCTGATGCTTATACTAGCCAAGGTTTTCATTGCCAGCAGTTCAGCTCATGCTGTGATCTGAAATCAAGAAACACCATTAATTTTCCAAATAGGAAAAGCTACATATGGAAATTGTCTGGATCAATTGCTTTGCCAAATTCTTGAACACAAACAGAGGTAGTCCATTGAGTTTTATTTTTATACTACTTTATATGGAAAATTAGGCTCACTGCATTACAGTCCATGAAAAAAAATAACATAAATGTAAATATATACAGTGGTACTTGAACGTTTTTGAACCCCTTTAAAAATTCTATATTTCTACATAAATGTAACCATAAGTTCATCAGATTTTTACAGAAGTCCTAAAAGTAAATAAAGATAATCAAATCAAACAAATGAGTCAAAAATGTTAGGCTTGGTCATATATTTATAGGGAAAAATAATCCAATATCAAATGTCTGTGACAAAAGTAGGTGAACCTTTGATTTCAGTACATGGTACAATTTCCTTGTTCAGCAATAACTGCAACTAAATGTTTCTGGTAATTGTTAGTAATTAGTCCTGCATAGAGATGAGCGAGCATACTCGTCCGAGCTTGGTGCTCGTTCAAGTATTACAGTACTCGTAAGTGCTCGCTGCTCGGAAGAGTATCTCGCCATGCTCGAGGAAATGGCAACTTCCGCATTGTGCATTTTTGGCGCCTATAAACTCAGCCAATCACAAGCCAGGAGACTCTGCGGTACACCCAGCATCACGTGGGGCCCTTACATGTCGATAGCAGGGGTTGGCTGGCCTGATCAGGTGACCCTGGAATATACTACTGACTGGCCGCGGTGCTCGGCTCAGATGCTGTCTGGATGTCGTTAGGGATAGAGCTGCTGCGTTTCAGGGAGAGTGTTAGGGCCTGCATTTAGTTCTCTGTTAGGCAGGAGTGATCTCACAAGAACCCAACAGCCCTTCTAAGGGCTACAAGAAATTTTTTTTTTGTCTTCTGGCTTGGCTGGCTGGCTGGCACTAGTAGTGCAGCTATCGCCATATACAGTTAGGGCCAGAAATATTTGGACAGTGACACAATTTTCGCGAGTTGGGCTCTGCATGTCACCACATTGGATTTGAAATTAAACCTCTACAACAGAATTCAAGTGCAGATTGTAACGTTTAATTTGAAGGGTTGAACAAAAATATCTGATAGAAAATGTAGGAATTGTACACATTTCTTTACAAACACTCCACATTTTAGGAGCTCAAAAGTAATTGGACAAATAAACATAACCCAAACAAAATATTTTTATTTTCAATATTTTGTTGCGAATCCTTTGGAGGCAATCACTGCCTTAAGTCTGGAACCCATGGACATCACCAAACGCTGGGTTTCCTCCTTAATGCTTTGCCAGGCCTTTACAGCCGCAGCCTTCAAGTCTTGCTTGTTTGTGGGTCTTTCCATCTTAAGTCTGGATTTGAGCAAGTGAAATGCATGCTCAATTGGGTTAAGATCTGGTGATTGACTTGGCCATTGCAGAATGTTCCACTCCTGGGTAGCTTTGGCTGTATGCTTGGGGTCATTGTCCATCTGTACTATGAAGCGCCGTCCGATCAACTTGGCAGCATTTGGCTGAATCTGGGCTGAAAGTATATCCCGGTACACTTCAGAATTCATCCGGTTACTCTTGTCTGCTGTTATGTCATCAATAAACACAAGTGACCCAGTGCCATTGAAAGCCATGCATGCCCATGCCATCACGTTGCCTCCACCATGTTTTACAGAGGATGTGGTGTGCCTTGGATCATGTGCCGTTCCCTTTCTTCTCCAAACTTTTTTCTTCCCATCATTCTGGTACAGGTTGATCTTTGTCTCATCTGTCCATAGAATACTTTTCCAGAACTGAGCTGGCTTCTTGAGGTGTTTTTCAGCAAATTTAACTCTGGCCTGTCTATTTTTGGAATTGATGAATGGTTTGCATCTAGATGTGAACCCTTTGTATTTACTTTCATGGAGTCTTCTCTTTACTGTTGACTTAGAGACAGATACACCTACTTCACTGAGAGTGTTCTGGACTTCAGTTGATGTTGTGAACGGGTTCTTCTTCACCAAAAGAAAGTATGCGGCGATCATCCACCACTGTTGTCATCCGTGGACGCCCAGGCCTTTTTGAGTTCCCAAGCTCACCAGTCAATTCCTTTTTTCTCAGAATGTACCCGACTGTTGATTTTGCTACTCCAAGCATGTCTGCTATCTCTCTGATGGATTTTTTCTTTTTTTTTCAGCCTCAGGATGTTCTGCTTCACCTCAATTGAGAGTTCCTTTGACCGCATGTTGTCTGGTCACAGCAAAAGCTTCCAAATGCAAAACCACACACCTGGAATCAACCCCAGACCTTTTAACTACTTAATTGATTACAGGTTTACGAGGGAGACGCCTTCAGAGTTAATTGCAGCCCTTAGAGTCCATTGTCCAATTACTTTTGGTCCCTTGAAAAAGAGGAGGCTATGCATTACAGAGCTATGATTCCTAAACCCTTTCTCCGATTTGGATGTGGAAACTCTCATATTGCAGCTGGGAGTGTGCACTTTCAGCCAATATTATATATATAATTGTATTTCTGAACATGTTTTAGTAAACAGCTAAAATAACAAAACTTGTGTCACTGTCCAAATATTTATGGCCCTAAATGTATAACCCTTTTTTTTTTGTTATATCTCAGTGATACAAATCCATTTCATACAGCAGTGTGGAACCATTCTGTGTGTCACAGTTCAGCTGTCCACTCACTACAATCCGTATTTTCTGTCCAGGTGACACATTCTGTACGTCACTTAATTAAACAAGGTCTTTTGCTCTCACTCATATAGCTAGATCACAAAAATCTCTGTGCGATATTTGTCTGGGTTGCAGTCAAAATAGCCACCGTCAGCAGGGGCTGAGTTAGCTCTCTGATAGTTTCTGCACGTCACATTAAAAAAAAAAAAAAAACTAAAAAAAAAATATAAAAAAAAATCTATAAAAAAATAGTTTTTTTGTTGTTTTAGCTCAGTGATACAAATCCATTTCACACAGCTGCGTGGAACCATTCTGTGTGTCACAGTTCAGCTGTCCACTCACTACAATCCGTATTTTCTGTCCAGGTGACACATTCTGTACGTCACATAATTAAACAAGGTCTTTTGCTCTCACTCATACAGCTAGATCACAAAAATCTCTGTGCGATATTTGTCTGGGTTGCAACTAAGCAGACCAAGTCTGCCTAATCTAATAGTTTCCGTGTAATTGCTCCATACTGCACGGTACATAATAACATACGTAATTTTGATCTAACTTATCCACCTATATATTTACTTGTTCAGACTGAACAAGTTTGTGGGTTTCAGTACAGCAGGCCCATTTATTTTATTTTTTTTATATAATACACTTATATACAGAAAATGTTGAACCCCAGGGCTAAGGGTCGAGGACGAGGGCGTGGGCATTCAATTACTGCAGGCGGCAGAGGCCGTGGTCCTGGGCAGGGTGAGACAGTACCTGCTAATGAGGGAGCAGGGGAACGCCGCAGAGCTACACTCCCTAGCTTCATGTCTCAACTTACAGGGACACGTGGAAGAGGACTGTTGAAACCACAACAGTGCAAACAGCTGATGTCGTGGATTTTGGACAATGCTTCAAGTAATTTGTCCACCAGTCAGTCTTCCACGGAGTCCACCCATGTTACCCAAAGGAGCACTCCTCTGGCTCTTCCACCTCAACCTCCTTCCCCCCATTCTGCCCCCTCCCAGGAAAATTTGGAATGCGATCCGGCATACTCTCAGGAACTGTTTTCTGGACCCTTCCCAGAGTCACAAACCACTTCTCAGGTTGCTGCTGACCTCGCTCCCGATGCCCAAGTTTTCCAACTGTCGCAGTCTGTGGGTGATGATGATGACAATGTTGAGTTAGTGGAAGAAGTTTGTAAAGAGGTGTCGGACGATGAGGAGACACGGTTATCAGACAGTGGTGAAGTTGTTGTCAGGGCAGGAAGTCCAAGGGGGGAGCAGACTGAGGAATCGGAGGATGACGAGGTGACTGACCCAAGCTGGGTTGATAAGCCGAGTGAAGACAGTGCTTCTGAGGCGGAGGCGAGTGCTGCACCAGAACAGGTTGGAAGAGGCAGTGGTGTGGCCAGAGGTAGAAGCAGGGCCAGAGCTGGTGCATCAGCAGCAACTGTTTCACGTAGTGAAGCTCCCGTGGCGAGGCCTAGATTTTCGCAAGTCTGGAGGTTCGTTAAAGAAAGTGAGGATGACCGACGGACTGTGGTGTGCAACCTGTGCCACACCAGGATCAGCAGGGGTGCCACCACTACAAGCCTAACCACCACTAGCATGCGCAGGCATATGAGTGCTAAACACCCCACTCAATGGAACCAAGGCCGTTCACCACCTCCTGCGGGTCACACCACTGCTCCTTCCCCTGTGTCACTCGCTGCCTCTGCTAGTCAACCCCCTGCCCAGGACCACGGCACGAGCGCCTCCCGCCGGAAAACCACATCTTCGCCTCCACGATCCTCCACAGTGTCCACCAATGTGTCCCAGCGCAGCGTTCAGCTGTTTTTACTGGAGACGCTGGAGCGCAAGAGGAAATACAGTTCCACCCACCCACATGCCCAACCCCTCAATGTCCACATCTCCAAATTGCTGAGCCTGGAGATGCTGCCCTATAGGCTGGTAAAGACCGAGATCTTTCGCAATCTCATGGCGGTTGTTACCCCTCGGTATTCGGTCCCCAGCCGCCACTATTTTTCCCGATGTGCCGTCCCAGCCCTACACCAGCACGTGTCACAGAACATCATCCGTGCCCTGACCAACGCTGTTTCTGAGAAGGTCCACCTAACCACGGACACGTGGACAAGTGCTGCCGAGCAGGGACACTATATCTCACTGATGGCACATTGGGTTAACTTTTTTGAGGCTGGGACTGAGACTGACCCTGGGGCCGCTCATGTACTGCCCACACCGAGGATTGCGGAGCCTACCTCGGTCACGGTCTCACAGACGTAATATACCTCCTCCTCCGACCCCTCCTCCTCCACCGAATTACCATCATGGGCATGGCGCCTTCAGTCGGTAGCTCTAGGAGCAGCAGCAGTGCCGTGGGTAAGCGCCAGCAGGCGGTGCTCAAACTGCTGAGCTTATTTGACAAAAGGCACACCGCTCAAGAGCTGTTACAGAGCATCACGGCGCAGACCGATGTGTGGCTGGCACCGCTGAACCTCAAGCCAGGCATGGTTGTGTGTGACAACTGGCGTAACCTGGTGGCAGCTCTGCAACTCGGCAGACTGACACATGTGCCATGCATGGCCCACGTGTTCAATCTAATAGTTCAGCTGTTCCTCAAAACATACCCCAATCTGTCTGATTTGCTCACCAAGGTGCGCGCATCTGTGCGCATTTCCGCAAGTCCACCACAGATGCTGCAACTCTCCGGGCAGTGCAGCGCCGCCTACAACTGCCCGCTCACCGACTGTTGTGCGACGTGCTCGCGAGATAGAATTCAACATTAAACATGTTATCCAGAGTATACCAGCAGCGCAGAGCGACTGTAGACTGCCAGATGTCAACTTCCACCAGAACTGGTAGTCAGGTCACTCAGATTCCTCAAGTCTACAATGAGGAGTGGACGTGGATGTCTGATATCTGCCAGGTGTTGAGTAACTTTGAGGAGTCAACACAGATGGTCAGCGGCGATGCCGCCATTATCAGCCTCACCATCCCGCTGCTTTGACTGTTGAAAAACTCACTTTGCGCTTGTCACAAGAGACGGTGGAGGAAGATACGTCGCTTGATAGCCAGAGCACCCTCCGGTCTGTTTCTCAGCGCGTATCGGACGAGGGGGATGAAAATGAGGAGGAAGAGGAGGAGAATGTCAGCGAGACAGAAGAGGGTACCAGTGCTCAGTCCTTCTTAACTCTTGAGCATGTAAGGGCTGAAGAGGAGGACTTGGAGGAGGAGGAGGAGGAAATGGAGAGTCAGGCCAGTGAGGAGAGGGAATTCTTGCGTGTTGGGACTCTGGCGCACATGGCAGACTTCATGTTAGGCTGCATATCCCGTGACCCTCGTGTTAGAAGTATTTCTCCAAACACCGATTACTGGGTGTTCACTCTCCTGGACCCACGGTACAAGCAGAACCTTTCCACTCTCATCCCTGCAGAGGAAAGGAGTATGAGAGTGAATAAATATCAACAGGCTCTGGTGCACAAGTTGAAACTATCCTTCCCATCTGACGCCGATAGCGGCAGAGGGCATGGTTCTGTGGGCCAAGTAGTGTGGGAGAGGAGGCGAGCAGGCAGCTTGTCCAGCACTGGCAGGGGAACGCTCTCCAAGGTCTTTGCCAGTTTTATGTCACCCCAGCAAGACACTGTCACCTGTCCCCAGTCTAGGCAGAGTAGGGGGGAGCTGTACAGAAAGATGGTGAGGGAGTACCTAGCTGACCATACCAACGTCCGTAGCGATCACTCTGCTCCATACAACTACTGGGTTTCAAAGCTGGACACGTGGCCTGAACTGGCGCTGTACGCCTTGGAGGTGCTGGCCTGCCCTGCCGCTAGCGTGCTGTCAGAGCGGGTATTCAGTGCAGCTGGTGGTGTCATCACCGATAAGCGTACATGCCTGTCAACTGACAGCGCTGACAGGCTGACGCTTATTAAAATGAACAAAGCCTGGATTTCACCGGAATTCAAATCTCCTCTGGGGGAAAGCAGCTAAAGATTTATATTACTTATGTATCCGATTCCTCTTCTCTACTCCTCCTACTCCTCCTCCTTGTTGTCTTTGCCTAACGCTGACCAAAAAAACGCCATTTTTTAGAGGTCCAACAGGCACTCTTTTACCACAATTTTTCAGGAGGGCCCCCTACAGGCCCTCTCTCCAAACAGTTTTTCCAGAGGTCCACCTACAGGCCCTCTCTCCAAACTATTTTTCCGGAGGTCCACCTACAGGCCTTCTCTCTAAATAATTTTTCTAGAGGTCCACCTACAGGCCCTCTCTCCAAACAATTTTTCCAGAGGTCCACCTACAGGCCCTCTCTCCAAACAATTTTTCCGGAGGTCCACCTACAGGCCCTCTCTGCAAACAATTTTTCCAGAGGTCCACCTACAGGCCCTCTCTCCAAACAATTTTTCCAGAGGTCCACCTACAGGCCCTCTCTCCAAACAATTTTTTCGGAGGTCCACCGACAGCGGATAGGTGACATATACGGTATTAAACTGAGTAGAATACATAGAAAACATACCACACTTAATCGAGCTCATAGTTGACAACTGTACCGGTTGATGCTAAATTTTTAAGTTGGGGTCCTGTGTCGTCATTCGAACTCCATCCGGCTGTTGTCACCACCACACACGCTAGCCAAGGGTGCACTCCTCTGGCTCTTCCAGCTCAACCTCCTTCCCCCCAGCCTGCCCCCCACCTACAGGCCCTCTCTCCAAACAATTTACGTCTTTTTCCTCTCTTTCTCTCTCTCCAAACTATTTTTCCGGATAGGTGCCATATACGGTATTAAACTGAGTAGTATACATAGAACACATACCACACTTGATCGAGCTCATAGTTTACAACTGTACCGGTTGATGCTAAATTTTTAAGTTGGGGTCCTTGCGTCGTCATTCGAACTCCATCCGGCTGTTGTCACCACCACACACGCTAGCCAAGGGGGCACTCCTCTGGCTCTTCCAGCTCAACCTCCTTCCCCCCAGCCTGCCCCCCACCTACAGGCCCTCTCTCCAAACAATTTAACGTCTTTTTCCTCTCTTTCTCTCTCCAAACTATTTTTCTGGATAGGTGCCATATACGGTATTAAACTGAGTAGTATACATAGAACACATACCACACTTGATCGAGCTCATAGTTTACAACTGTACCGGTTGATGCTAAATTTTTAAGTTGGGGTCCTGCGTCGTCATTCGAACTCCATCTGGCTGTTGTCACCACCACACACGCTAGCCAAGGGGGCACTCTTCTGGCTCTTCCAGCTCAACCTCCTTCCCCCAGCCTGCCCCCCACCTACAGGCCCTCTCTCCAAACAATTTATGTCTTTTTCCTCTCTTTCTCTCTCTCCAAACTATTTTTCCGGATAGGTGCCATATACGGTATTAAACTGAGTAGTATACATAGAACACATACCACACTTGATGGAGCTCATAGTTTACAACTGTACCGGTTGATGCTAAATTTTTAAGTTGGGGTCCTGCGTCGTCATTCGAACTCCATCCGGCTGTTGTCACCACCACACACGCTAGCCAAGGGGGCACTCCTCTGGCTCTTCCAGCTCAACCTCCTTCCCCCCAGCCTGCCCCCCCCCCACCTACAGGCCCTCTCTCCAAACAATTTACGTCTTTTTCCTCTCTTTCTTTCTCTCCCAACTATTTTTCCGGATAGGTGCCATATACGGTATTAAACTGAGTAGTATACATAGAACACATACCACACTTGATCGAGCTCATAGTTGACAACTGTACCGGTTGATACTAAATTTTTAAGTTGGGGTACTGCATCGTCATTCGAACTCCATCCGGCTGTTGTCACCACCACACACGCTAGCCAAGGGGGCACTCCTCTGGCTCTTCCAACTCAACCTCCTTCCTTCCAGCCTGCCCCCCCACCTACAGGCCCTCTCTCCAAACAATTTACGTCTTTGTCCTATCTTTCTCTCTCTCCAAACTATTTTTCTGGATAGGTGCCATATACGGTATTAAACTGAGTAGTATACATAGAACACATACCACAATTGATGGAGCTCATAGTTTACAACTGTACCGGTTGATGCTAAATTTTTAAGTTAGGGTCCTGCGTCGTCATTCGAACTCCATCCGGCTGTTGTCACCACCACACACGCTAGCCAAGGGGGCACTCCTCTTGCTCTTCCAGCTCAACCTCCTTCCCCCAGCCTACCCCCCACCTACAGGCCCTCTCTCCAAACAATTTTCGTCTTTTTCCTCTCTTTCTCTCTATCAACACAATTTTTCCGGATAGGTGCCATATACGGTATTAAACTGAGTAGTATACATAGAACACATACCACAATTGATGGAGCTCATAGTTGACAACTGTACCGGTTGATGCAAAATTTTTAAGTTGGGGTCCTGCGTCGTCATTCGAACTCCATCCGGCTGTTGTCACCACCACACACGCTAGCCAAGGGGGCACTCCTCTGGCTCTTCCAGCTCAACCTCCTTCCCCCCAGCCTGCCCCCCACCTACAGGCCCTCTCTCCAAACAATTTGCCCGGATAGGGGACGTATTAGATATTATACTGATTTTTGTTGGTTCCTCTTTTAATTGGCTCCTGACCTGTGATAGGCAGAGCATGGACACGTCCCCTGCAGTAGAAAAGACACTCCCCTGGCCAGAGCAAGCTCTTTTTCCTTTTCCGTGTTCGAAAAATCCATGAAATATATGGTCCCAAGATAGGGGACATATACGATTTAAACTGAGAAGAATCGATACCACACATGCCCCACTAGGAGAATTTGGGGTAATGGTGGGATTAGGCAGCCTCAGAGGCATCCATGCATGCTGCCCCTGCTGTTTCCTGTCCATTTCCGTGGTGTTTCCATCATTTTCTGAGGTTTCCAGGTTTTCACCCAGCCTTCCCTAGGCAGAGCCTTGGTCCCCTGCAAAAAATGCTCGAGTCTCCCATTGACTTCAATGGGGTTCGTTATTCGAAACGAGCACCCAAGCATCGGGAAAAGTTCGACTTGAATAACGAGCACCCGAGCATTTTAGTGCTCGCTCATCTCTAGTCCTGCACATTGGCTTGGAGGAATTTTAGCCAATTCCTTTGTACAGAACAGTTCATAGGGGCTTCCTCCTAAGAACTGTTTGCTTCAAGTCCTTCCAGCATTTATATTAGATTAAGGTCTAGACTTTAACTTTAACGGTACTTGTAACTGGTACTAGGCTGCAGTTCTAAGGGCTGAAATCACTGTACATTCATACTACACATTGGAGACCATTTAGCATGGGGCCATTGGGCTATAGTAGAAGATATACAGTTCCATGCTTGTTAGAGAGAATTAAGTTCCATTAAATGCATTGTTTTTGTGAGAACTACTTCATCTCTTTGTATTCTACCAAGTTGGGCGCTGGCTATGCTGAGCATTGGCTGGCAAAGAGCTTGCCCATTAATCATTTCTTTACTTTATACTGTACGTTATATGTACCTTCACTGTATATGTCTTTTATTACTGCTTAGTGAACATTTTATTCATCTAGCTACTGTTTAAGCCTATTTATTCCCGTACTTTAGAATCCACTGTACAACAATGTCATGCACCACATTTAAGGGACACACATTTTTTTCAAGAAGATGTGATTTTGCAGATTTATAAGAAAAGATCACTATGTAGAATGTGACATATGTGACAAAATAGCACCAACATTTTGATAATATACGTTAGCAGTGCACAGTTCATGAAAAAAGTCATGTGCCATGAGCTGGCTTGGTGGGTATATAAGGTGTACAATAGACTGCATACAGTACAAACATATCCCTTGTTGCTGCAATAGGTAAATGGCCAAGTTATCAAAGTTGAAAAAAGGGATGATCATTGGCTTTTGGGCCAAGGATGACAGTATTTATGAAGCTGCTCAGTTTGTGAACCATTTGTGCGCTGCTGTGGTGAAAGGGTTATCATAAGTGGACAAATGGCACCATTGCAGTTAAGCGATGTAGAAACTGCGGAGCACCAGGTGCCATTCATCTAAGAAAAGAACGTCGGCTACAGTGGAGCAACTCAATGGAGCAGCTCATTGCCCAAATGAACCAGGTTTCTATGAGACGTCTAAAACAAATATTCAGTGAACCCTATGGCATATAGGGCTCCAAAGCAGAAGGATGGTCACTATACCTCTGCTTACAAAGTTGTATCTGCATAAAAAGTTAAAATTTTCGTGGTAGTATCAGAGTTGGAAAAAAATTAAAAAAAAGAATTTCAGTCAGCACATCCCAGTGCGCAGGTGCACGTTGCTATGGCTAAATGCACAAGGAAAGGAAAATACATACAATGCAACGGCACACTGCTAACCAGATAAAGCACAAAATTCCATAGAGATATGAAGTATTCTAGAGCTAATGCTATGCTTGTTTAGTAAATTAGAGATTCTTGCAAATATATTTTGTACAAAATTATCTGGGCCAGTCCACCAAATCGTCAAGGTGATCTCTGTAGAACGGGAACCTAACACTATTTCCTACCTGTTATGTGCCAACCTTGGCTTCCGTATAACCAGGGGGTGCTGGTTCCACATGCATGCTGGGTCCCTTCTGCCTTTTGCCATTTTTGGTGCTTCAAAGGCCTTCACTAATACAGGGATGCAGGTACCAAACATGCATGCCGAGTCCACTCGGCTTTATAGTTACACTAATTAAAATCAGCCTATGGGGCAGACGGGGCTAGTCAGGAGTGCATGACCAAATGGAGTAGCCACACCTCCAGTACAAACTTACAAAGAAAAAAAAAGGGAATTTCAGTCAGCACATCCCAGTGCACAGGTGCACGTTGCTATGGCTAAATGCACAAGGAAAGGAAAATACATACAATGTAACGGCACACTGCTAACCAGATAAAGCACCAGATATAAAAATATATTTGTCAAGAATCTCTAATTTACTAAATAAGCATAGCATTAGCTCTAGAATACTTCATATCTCTATGGCATTTTGTGCTTTATCTGGTTAGCAGTGTGCCGTTGCATTGTATGTAAGAGTTGGACCTCCGCTAATTGGCAAAGGGTTGCCTTCTCCAAAAAGTCACTTCTTCTTCTTCTGCTTCATTGAATGGATGGATGCTAGGGTGTCAGTCAAGAAACCTCTAAGAACAAAAACACTGCAACTAGAGATGAGCGAATCGAAGCTGACAAAGTGGAATTTGTTACGAATTTCATGGAAAATTCGATTTGCAATTGCGAATTTCCTGGCGATTCTTAGTAACTAATCTTTTTTTTTTCCTAAAATGGCCGCAAGCACATGGCATGACATGGGGGAAGGATTTCCGGGATAAAAAAGTAAACGCCCACAATGTGATCACATGCAGACATGTAGTCAATTAGCAGCCAGCCAGCTCCTGTGATGTCACAGCCCTATAAATAGCTCTGCAGCGCTGGAATCCGTCATTTGCTATTGATGTTAAACCAGAGACAGACGTCAGGAGATACAGGGCAAGTGAAAGAAAAACTAAAGAGAAGAAAGGAGGAGATCAGGGATAGATAATCTGAATTGCAGGGATGATTTATAGACAGAAGATAAGGCAGTGAAATCGCTATTCTGGTACACTGTGCAGCAGTGAGTGGGCATAGGGGTTAGCCTGTTATAAAACACTGCACTCTGATCTAAAGGCTGTTTTGGGGTGCTGTATTCACAGAAGCACCACTACTCTCAGTTTTTGCAGTGCAGTAAGAGGGTCAGAGCCTTGTTTAGGGTACGTTAGAAAAAAAAAATAATAATAATAACAAAATAAAAAAATATCTTTAGGGTTCTGTTTGGGGAAAAACATATATAATCCGTGATTGACAGCTTGCAAATGTGAAAGAAATAGTTGCGGCATTATTCGCCATACAAATAGACAAGCGCCATACAATGCTAAATTCTTCAGTGTAGTTGAATTGCCCAAAAAAACAGTGAATCCGTGTTTGTGGGGTTGTTCTTTTAAATAACTATTTGCGGCGTCATACGCCATCCAAACAGAAAAATGTGATATTGTGCTCACGTAGTCAGTAAAGTTGACTTGCCAAAAAAACAGTGAATCCGTGTTTGTGGGGTTGTTTTCTTAAATAACTATTTGCGGCGTTATTCGTCACCCAAACAGAAAAGCGTGATATTGTGCTAACGTAGTCAGTGAAGTTGACTTGCCAAAAAAACTGAATCCGTGTGTGTGGGGTTGTTAGTTTTAAGTAACTATTTGCGGCGTTATTCGCCATCCAAACAGAAAAGCGTGATATTGTGCTAACGTAGTCAGTGAAGCTGATTTGCCAAAGAAACAGTGAATCCGTGTTTGTGGTGTTGTTATTTTAAATAACTATTTACATAGTAACATAGTAACATAGTTTGTAAGGCCGAAAAAAGACATCTGTCCATCCAGTTCAGCCTGTTTTCCTACAAGTTGATCCAGGGGAAGGCAAAAAAAACCCTGTGAGGTAGAAGCCAATTTTCCTCACTTTAGGAGGAAAAATTCCTTCCCGACTCCAGTCAGGCAATCAGAATAACTCCCTGGATCAACGACCCATCTCTAGTAACTATAACCTGTAATATTATTACCCTCCAGAAATACATCCAGGCCCTTCTTGAACTCTCTTAGTGAACTTACCATCACCACCTCCTCAGGCAGAGAGTTCCATAGTCTCACTGCTCTTACCGTAAAGAATCCTCTTCTATGTTTATGTACAAACCTTCTTTCCTCCAGACGCAGAGGATGTCCCCTCGTCACAGTCACAGTCCTCGGGATAAATAGATGATGGGAGAGATCTCTGTACTGACCTCTGATATATTTATACATAGTTATTAGATCTCCCCTCAGTCGTCTTTTTTCTAAAGTGAATAACCCTAATTTTGATAATCTTTCTGGGTACTGTAGTCCACCCATTCCAGTTATTACTTTAGTTGCCCTCCTCTGAACCCTCTCCAGCTCTGCTATGTCTGCCTTGTTCACAGGAGCCCAGAACTGTACACAGTACTCCATATGTGGTCTGACTAGTGATTTGTAAAGTGGCAGGACTATGTTCTCATTACGGGCATCTATGCCTCTTTTGATGCAACCCATTATCTTATTGGCCTTGGCAGCAGCTGTCTGGCACTGGTTTCTGCAGCTTAGTTTGCTGTTCACTAAAATTCCTAGGTCCTTTTCCATGTCAGAGTTACCCAGTGCTTTACCATTTAGTATGTACTGGTGACTTGCATTATTCCTTCCCATATGCATAACCTTACATTTGTCAGTGTTAAACCTCATCTGCCACTTTTCTGCCCAAGCCTCCAGTCTATCCAGATCCTGCTGTAGCAGTGTACTGTCCTCCTCTGTGTTAATTACTTTACACAGTTTAGTGTCATCTGCAAAAATTGATATTTTACTGTGCAAGCTTTCTACAAGATCATTAATAAATATATTGAACAGAATAGGACCCAATACAGACCCCTGTGGTACCCCACTAGTGACAGTGACCCAATCTGAGTATGTACCGTTAATAACCACCCTCTGTTTTCTATCACTAAGCCAGTTACTTACCCACATACAGACATTTTCTCCCAGGCCAAGCATTCTCATTTTGTATACTAACCTTTTATGTGGTACCGTGTCAAACACTTTGGAGAAGTCCAAATATACGACATCCATTGAGTCGCCGCGGTCAAGTCTAGAACTTACCTCCTCATAGAAACTGATTAAATTGGTTTGACATGACCGATCCCTCATGAAGCCATGCTGATATGGAGTTATTTGCTTATTTTCATTGAGGTACTCCAAGATAGCATCTCTCAGAAAACCTTCAAACAGTTTACCCACAACAGAAGTTAAACTTGCCGGCCTATAGTTTCCAGGCTCTGTTTTTGGACCCTTTTTGAATATTGGCACCACATTTGCTATGTGCCAATCCTGTGGAACACTCCCCGTCAGTATAGAGTCCTTAAATATCAGAAATAAGGGTCTGTCGATGACATTACTTAATTCTCTTAGGATACGGGGTTGTATGCCATCCGGTCCTGGTGATTTGTCTATTTTAATATTTTTAAGGCGTTGCTGCACCTCTTCCTGGGTCAGAGAGGACACTTTTAAAGGGGAATTTACTTTTATACTCTGCATTTCATCTGACATTTTATTTTCCTCAGTGAATACAGTGGAGAAAAAGTTATTTAGTAGCTTCGCTTTCTCCTCATCGCTCTCTGCTACTCCCCCCTCATTACTCTGTAAGGGGCCGACACCTTCAGGTTTATACTTTTTAGTATTTATATAATTGAAGAACATTTTAGGGTTAGTTTTACTCTCTTTGGCGATTAATCTCTCGGTCTCTAGTTTGGCTGTTTTTATGTGTCTTTTACATATTCTATTTTTTTCCTTATAGTTTTTCAATGCTTCCTCACTCCCCTCCTGTTTTAGTGGTTTAAATGCTTTCTTTTTGTCATTTATTGCTTTCTTTACAGTTCTATTTATCCACATTGGTTTTTTCTTGTTTCTTATTATTTTATTCCTATATGGTATGTACCTCTCACAATTAGATATTAGGATGCTTTTTAAAAATATCCCATTTTGTGGCTGTATTTTTATTTTTGAGGACTTTGTCCCAGTTAGTTAGGCCTATGGCCTCTCTTAGTTGGCTAAATTTTGCTTTTTTGAAGTTTGGTATTTTTGTTCCTCCCTGAAGAAACGCTCTTTTGAATGACAATTGGAAGGTTATTATGTTATGGTCACTGTTTCCCAGGTGTCCCCCAACCTGCACATCTGTTGTTCTGTCAGGTCTATTGGTTAATACTATGTCCAGTATGGCCGTCCCTCTAGTGGGGTCCTGAACCAGTTGGGAAAGGTAATTGTCTTTGGTTGATTCCAATAGCCTGTTTCCTTTATGAGATGTACAGGTTTCAGTTTCCCAGTCTATATCTGGGTAGTTGAAGTCCCCCATAATAACGACCTCATTATGATTTGCCGCCTCGTCTATTTCATTTAGAAGTAGATTTTCTGTGGTCTCTGATATATTGGGTGGTTTATAATAAACCCCTATTAGTATTTTATTATTGTTTTTGGCTCCATTTATTTCTACCCACAGTGACTCCACATCTTTATGTCCCTCACTTATATCTTCCCGGAGTGTGGGTTTTAGGCATGACTTTACATAAAGGCAGACCCCTCCCCCTCTCCGGTTTTGACGATCCTTTCTAAAAAGATTGTAAGATTGCCATGTCTCAGTTACTCCCACTATGTCATAGTCCTCCTCACACATCACTAATTCCAGTTCACCAGTTTTATTAGCTAGGCTTCTGGCATTAGTGTACATACAATTAAGAGGTTGATGTATATTTCTTACCCTACACCTTTCCTTTTCACCTGATCTGTTCTAGTTGCGGTGTTATTCGCCATCCAAACAGAAAAGCATGATATTGTGCTAACGTAGTCAGTGAAGCTGACTTACCAAAAAAAAACTGTGAATCCGTGTTTGTGGATTTGTTCATTTAAAATAACTATTTGCAGCGTTATTCGCCATCCAAACAGCAAAGCGTGATATTGTGCTAACGTAGTCAGTGAAGCTGACTTGCCAAAAAAACAGTGAATCCATGTTTGTGGGGTTGTTCTTTTAAATTACTATTTGCTGCGTTATTTGCCATCCAAACAGAAAAGCGTGACATTGTGCTAACGTAGTCAGTGAAGTTGACTTGCCAAAAAAACTGTGAATCCGTGTTTGTGGATTTGTTCATTTAAAATAACTATTTGCGGCGTTATTCGCCATCCAAACAGAAAAGCGTGATATTGTGCTAACGTAGTCAGTGAAGTTGACTTGCCAAAAAAACAATATGCAAATCAAAAGAAAACCAGGAAGACACCATCACGTGTCTCAACGACGGTCAAGCTAGCCAGGCCTTTCACCAGGAAGGAACAACCAAGGGAAGGGCAGTCTCCAAAAGGAAACCACCTATGCCAAAGCATGGTATCCATCCACAGACAGCTGTTTCGGGGTATTTGCCCCTCATCAGTGTGGAGTAGGACTCTGGCTAATGGAAGCAATGCCTAGTAAAAGATTATTTAAGAAAAGATGATTGCTTTTCCCAGGGAGCCTTGTTTTAGATTCACCAATGTTGAGACTCGTGATGGTGTCTCTGTGGTGATGATGGTTGATCTCTCTGAGGTCAATCATCTTTTCTTAAATAATCTTTTACTAGGCATTGCTCCCACTAGCCAGATTCCTACTCCACACTGATGAGGGGCAAATACCCCAAAACAGCTGTCTGTGGATGGATACCATGCTTTGGTATAGGTGGTTTCCTTTTGGAGACTGCCCTTCCCTTGTTTGTTCCTTCCCGGTGAAAGGCCTGGCTAGAATGACCATCGTTGAGACACGAGATGGTGTCTCCGTGGTTTTCTTTTGATTTGCATATTGCTTTTCCCAGGGAGCCTTGTTTTAGATTCACCAACGTTGAGACTCGTGATGGTGTCTCTGTGGTGATGATGGTTAATCTCCCTGAGGTCTATAATCTTTTCTTAAATTGCCAAAAAAACTGTGAATCCGTGTTTGTGGGGTTGTTAGTTTTAAATAACTATTTGCGGCGTTATTCACCATCCAAACAGAAAAGCGTGATATTGTGCTAACGTAGTCAGTGAAGCTGATTTGCCAAAGAAACAGTGAATCCGTGTTTGTGGTGTTGTTCTTTTAAATAACTATTTGCGGTGTTATTCGCCATCCAAACAGAAAAGCATGATATTGTGCTAACGTAGTCAGTGAAGCTGACTTACCAAAAAAAACTGTGAATCCGTGTTTGTGGGGTTGTTCTTTTAAATAACTAATTACGGCATTATTCGTCATCCAAACAGAAAAGCGTGAAATTGCGCTAACGTAGTCAGTGAAGCTGACTTGCCAAAAAAACTGTGAATTCGTGTTTGTGGGGTTGTTCTTTAAAATAACTATTTGCAGCGTTATTTGCTATCCAAACAGAAAAGCATGATATTGAGCTAACGTAGTCAGTGAAGTATAGTTGCCAAAAATCCGTATTTTCTGTCCAGGTGACACATTCTGTACGTCACTTAATTAAAAAAGGTCTTTTGCTGTCACTGATACAGCTGCATTACAAAAATCTCTGTGCGACATTTGTCTGGGTTGCACTTAAGCAGACCAAGTCTGCCTAATCTAATAGTTTCAGTTTAATTGCTCCATACTGCACGGTACGTAATAACATACGTAATTTTGCTCTAACTTATCCACCTATATACAAACCACAATCCGTATTTTCTGTCCAGGTGAAACATTCTGTACATCACTTAATTCAAAAAGGTCTTTTGCTCTCACTGGTACAGCTACATTACAAAAATCTCTGTGCGACATTCCTCTGGGTTGCACTTAAGCAGACCAAGTCTGCCTAATCTAATAGTTTCAGTGTAATTGCTCCATACTGCACGGTACGTAATAACATACGTAATTTTGCTCTAACTTATCCACCTATATACAAACCACAATCCGTATTTTCTGTCCAGGTGACACATTCTGTACGTCACTTAATTAAAAAAGGTCTTTTGCTTTCACTGATACAGCTACATTACAAAAATCTCTGTGCAACATTTGTCTGGGTTGCACTTAAGCAGACCAAGTCTGCCTAATCTAATAGTTTCAGTGCAATTGCTCCATACTGCACGGTACGTAATAACATATGTAATTTTGCTCTAACTTATCCACCTATATATTTTCTTGTTCAGATTGAACAAGTTTGTGGGTTTCAGTACAGCAGGGACATTTATTTATTTTCTTTTATATAATACACTTATATACAGAAAATGTTGAACCCCAGGGCTAAGGGTCGAGGACGAGGGCGTGGTCGTGGGCATTCAATTACTGCAGGAGGCAGAGGCCGTGGTCCTGGGCAGGGTGAGACAGTACCTGCTGATGAGGGAGCAGGGGAACGCCGCAGAGCTACACTCCGTAGCTTTATGTCTCAACTTACAGGTACACGTGGTAGAGGACTGTTGAAACCACAACAGTGCGAACAGCTGATATCGTAGATTGCGGACAATGCTTCAAGTAATTTGTCCACCAGTCAGTCTTCCACGCAGTCCACCCACGTTACCCAAGGGAGCACTCCTCTGGCTCCTCCACCTCAACCTCCTTCCCCCCAGTCTGCCCACTCCCAGGAAAATTTGGAATGCAATCCGGCATACTCTGAGGAACTGTTTTCTGGACCCTTCCCTCCACACATTTGGTCAGCGGCGATGCACCATTATCAGCCTCACCATCCCGCTGCTTTGCCTGTTGAAAAACTCACTGCTCAGCATCAATTCGGATGCTTTGCGCTTGTCACAAGAGACGGTGGAGAAAGATACGTCGCTTGATAGCCAGAGCACCCTCCGGTCTGTTTCTCAGCGCGTATCGGAGGAGGAGAATGCCGGCGAGGCAGAAGAGGGTACCAATGCTCAGTCCTTCTTAACTCTTGAGCGTGTATGGGCTGAAGAGGAGGAGGAGGAAATGGAGAGTCAGGCCAGTGAGGAGAGGGAATTCTTGCATGTTGGGACTCTGGCACACATGGTAGACTTCATGTTAGGCTGCCTATCCTGTGACCCTCGTGTTAGAAGAATTTTTTCAAACACCGATTACTGGGTGTTCACTCTCCTAGACCCACGGTACAAGCAGAACCTTTCCACTCTCATCCCTGTAGAGGAAAGGAGTATGAGAGTGAATCAATATCAACAGGCCCTGGTGCACAAGCTGAAACAATCCTTCCCATCTGACGCCGATAGCGGCAGAGGGCATGGTTCTGTGGGCAAAGGCGAGCAGGCAGCTTGTCCAGCACTGGCAGGGGAACGCTCTCCAATGCCTTTGCCAGATTTATGTCACCCCAGCAAGACACTGTCACCTGTCCCCAGTCTAGGCAGAGTAGGGGGGAGCTGTACAGAAAGATGGTGAGGCAGTACCTAGCTGACCATACCAACGTCCGGACCAATCCCTCTGCTCCATTCAACTAATGGGTTTCAAAGCTGGACACGTGGCCTGAACTGGCGCTGTACTCCTTGGAGGTGCTGGCCTGCCCTGCCGCTAGCGTGCTGTCAGAGCGGGTATTCAGTGCAGCTGGTGGCGTCATCACCGATAAGCGTACACGCCTGTCAACTGACAGCGCTGACAGGCCGACTCTGATTAAAATGAACAAAGCCTGGATTTCACCGGAATTCAAATCTCCTCCGGGGAAAGCAGCTAAAGATTAACATTACTTATGTATCCGATTCCTCTTCTCTACTCCTCCTCCTCCTCCTTGTCATCTTTGCCTAATGCTCTAAAAAATGCCATTTTTTAGAGGTCCAACTGACACGCTTTTACCACAATTTTACCGGAGGTCCACATACAGGCCCTCTCTCTAAACAATTTTGCCTTGAGGTCCACCTTCAAGCCATCTCTCTAAACAATTTTTCCGGAGGTCCACCTACAGGCCTTCTCTCTAAACAATTTTTCCGGAGTGACCCCTACAGGCCTTCTTTCCAAACAATTTTTCCGGAGGTCCACCTACAGGCCCTCTCTCTAAACAATTTTTCCGGAGGTCCCCCTACAGGCCCTCTCTCCAAACAATTTTTCTGCAGTGTCAACTACAGACAGTGTAAAATAATATTTCAGGAGCGTCAAACAGACAGTCCAAAACAATTTTTCAGGAGGCACAAGTACCGACATTTAAAATAAAAAAAAATTTGCTGAAGGTCGACTTTATGTTCTTCGAAAATAAAACATTTTTTGAAGGGTCAACAAAAGCCATTTCACTGCATTCTCAGTCGGACAAGTCATTGGTGGTGTAACCGCCATGCTGTGTCAGGCTAAATTTTTGGGTACTTCACCAGCTACCGCATACTAACTCAGTCACTCTGTTGTCACCGCCGCCATACAGGGCCACAAAAAATGTTTATGTGGTTCGCCTGCTACCGCAGTGTCACTCGCTCACTCTGTTGTCACCACCATAGTGGTTTGCACTATAGCAGCCCAAGTCTGCACATTCCCCTTTTTATCTCCAAGTGATCTATACTGCACGTCACGTAAAAAAATAGGTTCTTTTGCTCTCAGTGATACAAATCCATTTCATAAAATCCTTTCTTTCTCTTTAACTGATCTATACTGAACGTCACTTTTAAAAATACATCTTTTTCCTCTCTTTCTCTCTCTCCAAACTATTTTTCCGGATAGGTGCCGTATACGGTATTAAACTGAGAAGAATGCATACAACACATGCCCCACTTGACAAATTTCAGAGTTGACAACCGTACTGGTTGATGCTAAATTTTTAAGTTGGGGTCCTGCGTCGTCATTCGATCTCCATCCGGCTGTTGTCACCACCACACATGCTAGCCAAGGAGGCACTCCTCTGGCCCTTCCAGCTCAACCTCCTTCCCCCCAGCCTGCCCCCCACCTACAGGCCCTCTCTCCAAACAATTTACCAGTTTAGCGGACGTATTAGATTTTGAACTGATTTTTTTTGGTTGTTCTTTTAATTGTCTCCTGACCTGTGATAGGCAGAGCATCGACACGTCCCCTTAGCTGCAGTATAAAAATCACTCCCCTGGCCAGAGCAAGCTCTTTTTCCTTTTCCGTGTTCAAAAAATCCATGAAATATATGGTCCCAAGATAGGGAACGTATACGATTTTAAACTGAGAAGAATCGATACCACACATGCCTCACTAGTTCAAGCTCAATGTTGACAGCCGTACCAGTTGATGCCAAATTTTTAAGTGGGGGGTCCCACCACTGCTCCTTCCCCTGTGTAACTCGCTGCCTCTGCGAGTCAACCCTCAGCCCAGGACCCCGGCACGAGCGCCTCCCGCCGGAAAACCACCCCTTCGCCTCCATGATCCTCCACACTGTCCACCAATGTGTCCCTGCGCAATATTCAGCTGTCATTACAGCAGACGTTGGAGCGCAAGCAGAA